>JAIUND010000143.1:0-110285 GCA_034699125.1 Gisinianus flammeolus | reverse complement strand
GCTTAATATTGTCATGTATTTGTTTTTTACAAAGAACCAAGTTGATTTTTTAGTCCAAGAGCGCTTTTATTGGGCATCCGGCTCACTGTGTGTCGTTAGCATTACGAGACAGTCAAATTTGACTGTCTGTCAAACGGTCAAAATCGTACGGCAAATTGCTAAATTTGACAGTCTACGCTCAACTGTAGATGCAATGAATTATACTTTTTATACACCGTTCACGAATTTCTCTAGAATCACGGAATCGTTTCATATGAGTGACAAATAATGTACTCATCTCCAGAGAAAAGGCCGGTCGAAAAAAGTCGACTGTGTTATATTAAAACTAACCACGATTCCTTCAATGGGAAATACACACGGTATATGTATAACAGAGTCAATGTCAATTATGCGGACTCAGTACACAATATACAAAATACATACATCAATGTATTCAATTTGAAATTCTATGCCTAGAAACTACAACAAAAGAGGCTTTGAAGTAGCCTCAATTCTACATTTAAAATTTATAAATTCGTCAGAAGAAAGGGAGAGGTTGATATTTGGTAACTTCCGGCTTATTCTATTTCATTTGAATCTTCAAACATTTTAAATGGAAATGAGATTTGATGTCATGCACAGCCGGAAAAAAATCGGAAGAAATATGTCACGCAAAAATGCATATAAATTACTCTTTTCCTTTAGAGTATTTGTGTTTCTTTTCACAAAAACACAATTTGAAATCTTTTCATGATAAACCATCATGAAATTAGGTATTCGTAAAACTTTTTTTATGCGGAACAGATTACAACAAAATAGAATTGAAAAAGAAAGTTTTGAAACATAGTTTCCACATTTGTGTACAATATACTAACAATATTATATACTTGTTGGAAACTAGTGTAGGAAACTACAACATGTGAGAGAGTTGAAAGAGTCTGAAGAGAGAAAAGTTGGGAGATGTTAAATGTGAACCCCTGACCTTCTCAATTCCTTGAGATTCTTCGATAAGTTCATGTGATTCTTTCCTGACAGCACCAGCTTTCGACAAAGCGTTAACTTTCTTCTCAGCACCGTCCGTAGTAATCTTCAGTTGTTCCAACTCCCACTTCTCCAACACGCAGTCAAGTTCTCCACCATAGTCACTAGTTTTCAGTTCAGTAGATTTTCTCGTCATCAAAGTCTCTCTTGACTTTGCTCCGACTCCTTTCGACAATTTCGTTGTCGCAATTTTGTCATGCTGTTCATCAGGACGGCGCGAAAGAGCAACTAGAGAAAACTCTCGTAATGATTTCCCAACTTTTCTAACAGAGTCTTTATCATACAATCCTGCTCCACCACCACCACCACCAAACTTCCTTTTTTCAACTTCTTTATCTTGTAAGTTTTTACAGATATATTTACTCTCTCTACCATTAGCTCCCTACTCATTAGATACAAAAAATAATATTGTTATACAAATTCGATCATAAGCCATTCATGTCATTCGTAAAAAACCAATGTATTTTTCTTTAAGAAACAGAGAGAGAGAGAGAGTGAAGAAAAATGTTTCAAACGGAAACGTGGTATGCCTTCTCTTTTTTTACTGTGCGTAATCTTATTACCTGTGACGAACTTGGCAAATCCCCACTAATAACATGCTTTGCAATTATTCTTCTACCATGAGCATCTTGTTCCGCAATGTCGTAGTTAATAATCAAGCACAAATCGAGAAAAAAAGTTTGTAAAATATCAATTTAATCTAATTATTCTCATCATTCAAAGGTCGTATACATCTCATCCACATTTTCATCAATTCTTGCTTCGACAAATTTGCTGAATGACACGCAATCATTTTGTGAAATATTTGTATGCCATTATGGTTTATGTTGGAATGTAGTTTATTTCTATTTTATTTACATTTACAGTTCCTGTGACAGTAATTAGAAATCATTTCATCAAAAAGCATGATGCATTTCCGAAATGTTTTAAAATTTAATTTGTTCTTCCCGTTTCTTCATCATGATTTCTTTGAAATTGTATACAAATAATTTTCCACACTTGAAACTTGTGAAATCCAAACAAACGTGCTTTAATTATTGTACAATGTACGTGTAAATAAATATCATATTTTGCAATAAATTAAGTACATTTCAGCCACTCCGTAAACTTGTACGTAACATTATTCCGTACATGCTTCCAAGTACCTTTGCAGGGTAAGTTGGAATGCTATTGGCACAGCAACAGACAGACCAGCAGGCAGACACAACCAACCAGAGAATATACCAGAGTAGAAAATACAGTCAGAGATTCGACTGTCTTCAGGCTCTTTCATTTATTTTCTTTCCCTTCCATGCCATTTTCCACTTCAATTTTATCTACTTCTCCTTAGGGGAATAAAATACATATATTTACTACTACTCGCATACTGACTCAATCCTGTCCATATGTACACATTTCTAAAAGTTGATGCACTCCCATGAAATGTCTCTGTATGACTCGTAAACCTAGTTAAAGTATCCAAAAAGTGTGGAGAGACTTGAAATGGTTTTCACAAGATATGAAAATGGGAAACCGTATAGAATGTTTTCGTGTAGGTACCCGCCGAGTCATACTAACCAACATGGAAAGACAACATTAAATACCTACAAAGACGGAATACTCTATTTCTGTGCCTAGAGTCGACGAAACTCTAACTTCCTTCCGCCATTACACTAACTCCTTTCCTCTCTCTCTGAATTCCTTTTATACGTCCCACTATTATATTTCTTTGCAAGGGTCACCATGAACCCCTTTTTGGGCTCCATCATTACACTTATGACGACAAATAAAATAAAATAAAAACACCGGCAAGTATAGTATCTGAAACAAATGTGAGGAATAACTACAACCAACACAATACACTGCTCTCTATTGTCTTACACGTTCTTTCCTGGAAAACTGAAGAGGATTCAGTTGGTACATTGATCAACATTCTCAAAAATAAACGGAGGTTATCTCAATTCTCAGCTTCTTCATCCGTACAATACTATCTCAACTTTGCACAATGTTACTTCAAATAATATTAAATACTTAACGAGGTTCTCTTTCCAGTCAACAGACAATTTTGCTCATTCTCACTGACGGCAGCAATAGTTATTGCACACTAATGCACACACAAGTAATTACATACTTGAAAAAAGAATATAGTGAGCCCGGCTTCGGAAAGTAGAAACGTATTTAAGAGAAAGAAAAAAGTATGTATACGGAAAGTCGAGAAAAAATTGCAATCATATTTTTCATAGTCTTGTGAGTCATGAGAAGTAAGCAAGCACAGCTGTGCCGTTGATTTAGAATCTTGTGAAACTGGTCGAAATATTTTATGGACACGTCAAAATTTACGAGTTGTATAAAAAATGTAACGCTAACACAACTTTTTTTATCGCATCACACACTCACAACAGTCCTTACAAACTCACATTTACATTTTTATTTCCAAAATGTACCACAACTACCTACACTGTGTGTATGTAGGGTTTACATTTAGGCTCTAGACTAGTAAAATGTGAAGCTAATGATTATCTTTGCAAGGAAAAAAAAAGAGTTAATTTTAGCCAGTGACATAAATCAATGCTAATCCACTCTGCATGCTAAATAAATCTTGTTTCTCTTACACACATGATACAATTTCAGAAACCAGGGTAAAAAAGTTGGCATTAAGTTTAAGTATATCCGTAAATCTATAATGGTCATATAATTTTCCAATTCCTCCAAAATAAAAGCAGTCTAAAGAATATCAATTAAAGGTTCAATTACTAATCTACAGTTTGGATGTACCTGAACAAAATAGCAGAAACGTTTGCAAGTCGTCAAGAATGAAACTGATACCATTTTCATTTTAATACAGCCAATATTTCAATACACACTGTAAAATGTATCATTCCATAGTCAACAGTTTATTGTCCTGTGTAAAATTGTATTTCACCTACGTGAAAAATGCTAGAAATCTCATTCATCTGTAGAAAATGGCAAATGAGAACCAGTATATTTGTATCAAATATACCCTTAATACCCTTTCACTATATTTTATATATATGTATAGTATACATTGCATACTGTTCCATAACAAGGAATGGCAAATGGGGATTCTTACAAGAAAGGCCAACTTGCATAAAATAAAGTTTATTCTGGAAGTTCCACCAACTATTCTAGGCGGTCCGAAACAAGACAGACAAATAAATCTTTTGTGTTCAATGAATACTCCTTTTTGGGTAATTAATGAGAGTCATTTAGGAAACCTGGGTGGTGACCAAGATTCTGGCTGTAGAGAGATTAACGCCGGCCATGAATAGAAATAGGGAAATATGTTGTCTATATCCATCGTTATTACCACATATTGTGCACATGCATCATACTACCAGATTTCGATATCATATATCTTTGCCAATATTGTAAGGCTCAAATTCACAAAGACAAATTTCCATGTACTTATCAAAATATATATTTAGTTTCAACGAAAATACATTAAGACTATTTCACACTGCAAACTCAATGTCCTCTTCTCCTGCACAACAAGCCAAAAGGTATCCTATATTATGGTATATATTGTCATCTCTTTAAAACCATAAAAAAAGGGTAATAAACAAATCTAAATTGTTTTTCACCACGAACGAAAAAAAGTACCAAAAAAATAATATTATGATTGTAATACCAATTGGTATTACATTACACTCATAATATTGATATTACAATCAGATTTGGAAAATACGAGAGAAACAACATACTGCTACACGTAGGAATCTAGGAATGTATTACTAACTCTATAAATTGTTACACGCTTTACAAGCGATCGGAACTAGAATATGGATACAATAACAAGAAAGACAAACTCTCTTAATGCATCTGGTGCATGAAAATTAAATTCGTATATGCCGTTTTGGAGAGTGAAACACGACTGAAAATCCGTCGGTCGGTTAAGTCAAATGGGTGGAAAGGGAAAGAGAAATAGAGAGAGAGAGAGAGAGAGAGTGAGCGATGAAACTTGGTATATTTTCACTTTTCCAAAAAGTTTGTTTCGTGCACAATGCCGTTGAAGGAGAAGCTAACGATTTAGGAATGTTAGTTACGGTATATAGAGTTTTAGACTATGTGATGATAGTAAAGGAGAGACAGAGAAGGATGAAACTGGAGCGAGAATTCGTTACTGTCCTTTATACAAACTACATATAAAGGCTTTATGTATAGTACTAAAGTCTATACATGTATGTATACACGGGACTAGCACCCTTAAGCCAAACTACTGGGACTAAATGGAGTCTGCACCGATTCTACAGGCTGTTCAAAAAGCATTGAGGATTGAGGCACATTGCCTGTTTTTAAAAACCCAGAGCGTACAGTTAGTCAGACAGAGACAACCGAGTAAAACCGAGCTGGCTCTATGTGTATCTGTATCTATATATGTGTAAGGACAAGAAAACGATTGTGAGTGATTTGATGTGAAAATCTTCCTTGAACGAATTTCTGCCCGAACGCCGATTTAATAGTAAGAACGACACGGAACGCTATTGAAGTACATATCTTGGGGAACAGCGTGTTTTGAGCATACTATCTCCCTCGTTTCGATTTCTCTTATTCTCTGTTGGCCCTAACATTCACAAAATTGCCTGCCTAACCGCAGTCCTCAAGAAGCTGAGACTGAATTCTGTGCTCTGTAGGGTCTGTTTCCAGAATTAAATTGAAATTTGAAAAAGCTTTCACTACTTTCCCCTCTCCTTTTATGCGAGTTTACATACATATATATATATACGTACTGGTGTATAAATATAAATATACCAAAGTATTTGTTATCATTGTACGTTTACAGCAAGTGAGGACAACAAACGAACGAAAAAAAGACATTTTCTCAATGTGCACAAACCTACATGGATATGTACATACTACATATACATGTACTATTATTGGAATCTGCCTGCCTCCATGTACTTTCCATCTCAACGTGATGAGAGGAAGTAAATGAGCTGGGATTTTCTTTCCCTATCCACAGTCTCTATATAGTTGTTATTTAGAGTATTATTTTTTATACAACATTGAAACAAGTTTTTAGAATATTTCATTTCCCTTTGTAGTATCACAACTTTTAAATAGCTTCTGTTGTTGAATGTCCACAAAGACTAGATTTTATTATTAGGAAATTAACACAGGATGTGGTATGGTTATTACACCTTCAACTTAAACCAACCCTATTTTACTTTCATAATTTGCCTTTGCCTTTATTTCCAAACTTCTCTTTACTTTTGGGACGACTTTAGTAACAAATATATACATAGATAATAGATATGTATTGTATCCTTCAAACTACCAGATTTGCTCCCAGCAGAACAAACTTTTGCATAGTTTATCAGAGTTTAGTCAAAGATTTAATATAAATTAGTTTGTACCCACTTTTTTAAATTCGAAATTTAATTTTTAAATTATTATTCAAGGTATCTAAAAAATAAAAACAACGGTCATCAATTAAATTTTAGACTAATTTTCCTTCGGGGGGTACTTTTGTCTGCTCAGTTGTGTTTGGAAAATATAAATTTGTGGATTCTGGTTTAAGGAATATGGTTGGCATACTACAACTTATTGCGAAGGTGGTAAGCTTAGAAGCATGAAATATGAATTTAAAATTCAGAATTTGTAACTATAAACTAAATATCTCCCTCAATGTTTCTCAAAAATTATTAAATCAAACCAGAAATAACCTCTACCATGCCTGCCGCACCATAAAATTACAATTTCGTTATAATGAATGGAATAGCCATAAAGCATAATAATATATTCCTCGAGACTACACCTTCTTGATATACAAAATAGTTTAAGCACATTGATAATAACCAGAGAATGATAGTATATCATTTATACACATATGTATATAATATATATTATAGCGGGAAGGAAATAAAATCTACGTACCTTTATCATAGATTTGAGTAGAGCATAGCGAGTGAAAATATTTCGAATCTCTTTAGATTTCTCATACTCGTTGTGAAGGGTGACAAGAGCTCGCTTAGCGGTCTCGTAACTTTCTTCAAGTCGACGCCGGGTATGACGTAATCTTAACTGCGTTTTCATTGCTTCTTCTTTTGTCATTCCGCCTGAAAAAAGAAAGAAGAAAAACCATTATACATACAGAAGAACATTAGTTTGGTATTATTTTTTCTTTTGGAGTCTGAGTCTGGCTGAAGACATTCAGTAAAACCTTCATGCCAATACTATAATTATTACATCATATCAGAATCATCTAGAATCGTACCCAATATCACTCTCATACCATACTTGTGTCACGTCGTCCTTCATCGTTCCCAATTCCGCAGTCCTCTTCTATATTTTCACTTGTTCAGCTCTCAAAATACGAACAGAGTCGAAGTATGAGTTTAGCCAAAGGTATGATTGGTATTTCACTAAACGTATAGTGTAAAGTACTGTAAAGGGATCCAGTGCTATCTGTACAGGTCTTTACCTTTACTAGTCTATACACTCCCATGCAGATAGTTATGCAACGTACATTTTTTTATACCACGAGAAAAAAACCAACAACAAAATAGCCTACACTAATAAAACGTCATCTTTACACGTGAACTGGTGAAGACACGAAATTTATATATATACATGGAAATACATAATACAGGTAGGGCGTCATCACAACACACAACACATTTTTAGGTTCACTTTTACTAAACTTCAATCACCTTTTCATGTCACTTCTTTCGTTTACAATGATGGATAGTGGATAGTCGATGAACAAAACTTCGGCTGTGTATCATACACTACAACATCCTTGAATTAATGTTTATACGACACTATTTGTTGTAACATATTTCTCGCACCTAATGTACATATATTATGACAAATTTAATTCACCAAATATTCGTTTGTACTCGCAATATAAAACTCGAGTTACAATTTCAAAATGTCAAAGCAAATTTTAAGCGTTTAATCCTTTTCGTCTTTTTTTCTTCCAATTTGCTAGTATAGGATATAGAGTGCCTTCAATTTTCTACTTTTAAAAGAATAAGCAGAGATTTTTTCGATGTTTTGTGTCCGATGACAGCACGCCAGATAGGCAGTCACTTGACTAGCCTTTCTTCTCCGTGAAGAATTCCGCAGTGAGAACAAAATGCATCACACATGAAACATCTTGCCTATATGATTCAGGATATATCTGTCTCGACATATTGTAACCAAATACGTTACATAATAATAATATCACAACGGAAAAGGATAGATCACAAGCATACAGTATTCTTGTTGGTGTTTCGGGCTAGCTTCCATGTATCTTTTTTTATGTACTTGTACTTCAGTTATCTACAAGTACGTAAATACAGTAGAAGAAACATACTAAACACAGTAATTACTTTGAACTTGATAAGAAAATCCCCATGTCCCTCTAAAGAATCCTTACTCATAATGATTTAAGAATGTACGACTTATTATTGTAAGTCAATTATGTACTGGTAAACCGTTTTATTAATTACAATCGATAATCAATCGAGTTCTTTTGTGACGTAATAATAAGTTATAAACTTATTGAAAAATACTTTTCATTTTACTCATGGTGCCTGAGCAAGTTCCAAAGACATTCAAGTCACTCGAGCAGAACTAAAGCCCGCAAGGAAATAGACACAAAGAGGTATAAAAGGTGAGGAAGTATAGACCTTGTTTTGTGACTTTTAGTGATTTGTGTGTCGGAGTGATCATAGTTGTAGGTATGTGTATAAACTGTATAAGCTATGTAACATATATATCTATTATGACAATATATGTAGACAGACGATGAAAAGAAAACGACCAACTTTTCCCGTACAGTTCATTCAGGTCAGATAGACATTAAGTAAACATGACGTATTCCGACTTGGCCTATCTAGTGTATAAAGTCTAGTGTATAAAGTCTTTATGTGCTCCGAGCTCAAACTCTTTTAGAGGAACCTTTCCCTACAGTATTTTCTTTTCTCTGTGATTAAGACTTGCTTTCTCTTTTGTCATACATCGTACATATCGTCAATGATTAAACCTTTAATAAATTATATAGAGACTCATAAAGCTCGATTTTCTCATCGTCCCTGATTCAATTATCTTGTGAAAGACGCAACACGACGTCTCATGAATACATACAGAGCATGATGTTGTTCGTTCCCCCATGTACATTTGAAACCCGAACACTTAACGATTACAGTTACACATTGACAATGTCTAAATGAACCGGAGACAGGACGACATCACACACTTTTCTGTAGTCCTACAGCAATGACATGATATAATTTTATATTTTCATAACGTTCACAATCACTATTTCATTTCTTTTCTAATGTCGCTCTGTGCGCCAGAAAATATCTACTACATATAAAAAGACAGAAATAAATAAATCTGTAAATAAATAAAAAGCTTGTCTATTTAATATACTATTCTAGTCATCCGTCATCATTATTATTGACAAGTTCCCTATCCAAATCCGCATGATATTATTATCATTTATTTAGTTATAAGTAAAAATGTAATAAAAACTTCATTTTACACTAAATTGAAAGGGAAACTGAATTGACACTTCTTAATACTCAAATGTCTTTAGTAAACAATTAGATATATATATACCGGTATACATATCCGGTTTAACGTGGTTTAGGTTTAAGCATGTTGGTAAATCAAGTTGATCAACACATTATTATTATTGTAGATTCAAATCCCGAGATAGTATTCTGAGTACTGGGTACGATTCTTTCAGTTATAAAATAAATTATAAATTAATACGAAAAAAGATACTCAACATAGCTATTTTTACAGTAATGTAAGATGTTGTAGTTGTTGCACCATTATTATTATTTTGAAATACGTACCTGAGGTACCTGGATCTTGAAAATCTTGTGCTATTCTCCGAACACTCTGGGTGAATTTTCCCATCAGGTTACTTCCTGTAATAACAAACAGACAATATAGTTTTAGTCAACGAAGCGTTTCCAAAATAATATTGTAATGAACTCACAGAAAACAGGTTTCTGTAAAATATGTTGTGACGTAAATTCTTAATATGTAATCTGGAACTCAAGAGAATATTCAACCAAAAGTTCTCAGACATGTTATTAAATTATTATATTTCGTAGTTTTAAAATTTTAAGATTTCAGCCTGACATATTTATATCTTCTTAAATGTGAACATGGTTACTATCCGCATGGATCATATATATATTCATATTAAAATTCCATTTAAAAATATTGAATTTAAAATAAACTTGATCTTTACAAGATACAGAAAAAGCGATACTACACTGAAAAAGTAATTCAGAACCAGTGTGCATTTGTTGATATGTACATATTAATAATAAGCTGTCCAAATATTAATTTGGCAAGTTCAGCCACTCTCTATAGTAAGTATCAATTTATACTGAAAAAAGTTTACATGCAGATTACACTTTAACTTAAACACAACAGATATCAGCCCATAAATAAAATTAAAAAAAGTTTTCATGTATAGTTCAAACTCACCCATTTTGAAAGCCAATTAAAGTTAAAGATGAACACACAGAGTATAAACAGTAGACAGAACGGCAAAGCTCAGCAAATGAAATTAATATTAATTAAAATCAAAGCTGTATAGTATTGTATTTCTTCTGTATTAATCCGAATTCACTATAAAAAAAAATCAAACGAAAAAATGAGAAATAAGCAAAACCACGTTGAATCATACACCGACGCTTTTACATTCAAAAAAAAAATGAAAAAATGCAAACGAATTACAAATAATATGTAAATAATGTAATGTCCATACAAATGAACCCGAACAACAATCAAACTCACACTAAAAACCCAAAATGTCCTTAAAGGTCATCGCTAACAGATAACCGAAACAACACCCCATACAAAACTCACAAAAAACTGCATTTTCACAAATTTTCAGTCTTCAATTATTTTTTTAATCCGTCAGCCATGACAAGACTTCACGTGATGAGCGCGGACGAAATTTGACTCTTAAAACTTGAACACGTGCATTTGGCAACAAAGTCCCTTTTTCCACACACACATCCAAAACGTTGACGAAAATAATTTTAATTAATTAAATACCTATAAAAGTGTCACAATACAAATGCACACACTATAATAATACTGAAAATGAATAGAAAAATCAGTATAATATAATTTTGTGATGAACAGCTAAAGGTCAGCGCAACACTGTAGTAAGGTTTATTTGTGTAAATGCAAATGATGAATATTATTATTATGTATTATCATTGATAATTTATCAAGGTGAAGGCTGACACAGTTGTAGTAATGAAAATAGCCCGTATTAGCATCTGGCAATTTGTATATTGCCTTTGATTTAGTAATCCTCATCTCCATGTTAAGACAGATACAAATGACTATCTCAAGAAAATATATACACTCTTTTCACTCTGTACAGAAATCTTCCACACACACACACGGGGTAGAAAGTAATGATGTTGATGAGGATAGAGAGAGAGTCTTCAGTAGACTGGAGAGAGAGAGAGACTAGAGAATGCAGAAAAAGGTAATGGCAAAAAAGCAAAAAAAAATTGTAGGAGTAACTTGGATTGAGTGAGGAGGATGCACAAGCTGACTGCAGGAGGGTCAAAATTTACCTTCATTTTTACACACATGAAAATATATATGAACAAACTGCAAACTGCATTCATACACAGGGGGGAGAAAAGTTTTACTATCTATATTCTATAGATACAATATATGCAGAATGTGTATTATAATATTAACAAGATTCCTCATCTCCTCATCATCATTTAACTACAATTCTGATTTAGATTGAATTGGTGCATGAGAGGAGAGAATCCCCTCATTATTATAGTTGTTGTTGTTATTATTATTATCATATTATCACAGTGTGTTTGTTACATAGCGAAAGGGCGAAAGCCAGCCCACAGTGACGCCTCCAGTCATAAAAAAATATATATGTGCATACTACTGCATTACATGTAAAGCAAGGTAGAGAATATGGTAGGGATGGAAATGGAAGATGTGGAGATTATTATATAAAAGACAGGGATGGGAATCTACAGACATAATATAATAATATTGCAATCCGTTCCTTCTGTAGTTCTGCGTATCTGTATCTGTAGAGTCAGAGTCGGGGAAAACTTGGAGGCAGAAGATTGCAGCTGCTCTCTCTCTATTGTACAATGTAAATGTAAATGGATGAAGGAAGAATAGTAAAAACAAAACGAGACTACCTGCTTTAATCTATCTACCTTCAGGAATAAAAGCTCAATAATGTGCATCCGTGCTGAACTTTTTTGCTTGCCTTTTATAAAAAGGAAAAGAAAAGTCCGTCTAGCTAGGTTTTTTTCTTGCCTATAATATGCGACGTGTTCATGGACATATTATTACACATTGCACATAGACAACAGTCAACAGATTTGTGTATACAGCGCACGAGACACAAATGGAGTTTACATATTACAAATACACACATATTTATTCTATTTATCTGTGTAGTTTCTCCCTTTTGAGAGTTTTTGTCCGTAAAGTGATTTCTATTGTCTATAGAGCAATCGTACTGGAAATTCCTTTAAACGTTATTATGGGAAGAAACAACTGTGTATGTATGTATGCTGAGGTTTTTTTTTGTGCTCTACATAAAACTATATGTATATATACAAAGTGGAAACTGGTACACCCACGGTACAATTTTTTAAAAACTTTGTAAAGCTCTTAGTGCAATATGCATTCACGCAGGTATGTTATTTAGTTTTGTGTGGAACTGCATGTGGACTGTGGATTTCCAACGAAGGGAACTCTTTCACATCCAAAATATCCAGAGTTCAGAAAAGCTCGCTCATTGTTTTATTATTTGTGTGGGGTTGTTAGTTGTTATTAGTTGGTGGTATCACTATCACTGGCATTTCACTAGATGTAAATAATCCCGTATAATCGTATCTGCGGCTATAGAGTTTTGGACAACTTGTGGCACTTTTGTTTACATATATGTATACTCTCTGTGTTCCCATCATTAAGTAAATGTGTGTATTGTACAAATAGCCCTTTCCGAGATATCCATACATGCATATACGTACTTACTACTTACGATTAGAGGTAATTTATTTATGTTTCATCATCTACATAAATCTTTTCTCTTTTCATAATACAAAAGTTGAGCTCAGATTGTGGATTTTATAGTAGTAGAGATATGCTGTGTGGAGGAAGCTTTAGCTTTAGCTTATAAAATCTACTACATACCAGACTACCACTATTCACCGTCAAAATACGTACATATGCATATGCATATATATATTATGTATTATGTAGCTAAATAAAAACAACTGTAATAATACCAGCTCAACTAAAGTGTGTACATAAAAAAATCTCATTAATTTCTAATTGAATAGTTAAAAAAAGGGAAAGTATTCATTCATTATGCACATTCTTTTAGACTATCTCTGTCCGTATGCTGTGCGTATTTGTATTTGAAATCTGATACTTTCAATTATGATACCATATACATATATATAAAATATGATGTCTTTGAAAAAAGTGCTACTTCATTCAGTTAAATGAGTACAAAATACAAATACATATACCGATTTCATACAAAGGAAACCTTTCAACTGTTTTGTTTATTTGCTTATGTTTTTATCTCAAAGAATTCCCCAAGTTTGCTTAACGATGAAGTACTTTCTGCATACGTAATACGCAGTCACTATAAAAATACAAAATCCCATCCATATATTTACTTGAATAATATTATTATTAGGTACTGCTCTCCGTCCACAACATTGAGTTTTGATTTTGTTGGACACAGAGCTCGTCAATACTCAATACATTTTATTACAGAGACGATGGACACGAGAATCTCCTTAGCCTTTGAAAATATTCATGTAAATACAGATATATTTGACTAGGAAGGATGTGCAAGATGTTCTCGGGAAAGTAAATACAGTTAAAAATAAAATATACATATATTGGGCGCTTATTTTTGTTTCTTATAGTAAATATTTGCCATGGACTAGGTATTTATTAAGCGGACACATGAAAGCCAGAGAGACCACCTTAAGAAATTGCAAAATATATACACAAGTTTTTTTTATAGCTCAAAGTTTTTACTCCCTTTCCATCTTTATCTTCTTTTACATACGTACTGTGTAAAATCCTCTCTCTCTCTCTCATACGTACTTTGTAATATCCAATATGTATATTACCATAGCACCAACCCAAAGTTAGGCTAAAGCTAGGGCGGATAAGATTGTTTGCACTATAGTAATAGTAATACTTTGTTGTGCGGAAACTTGATGTAGGTATTTTGGAATTTGGTATTCTTCACTGGATTCAATGGATTCTCCTCTCTCTCGCTCTCTTGTCCACAGTTAAATAGTCGTGGAGGAGTTTTTATGTGTGTGTTATGTAGGCAAGTATGTATCGTACATATACAGATAGTTGCAGTGTGCTGGACAGAAAGTTTTATCTTGCTGGTGTGTGCATATCTGTAAATGTGGAGGAAAGTAAAAGTAAAAGTATAAAAGTATAAAAAGTACGAGGGATTGAAAAGGAATAAGTTAGAAAAAAAGAGATCTGTAGCGGAAAATCATTGCAAATTGCAAGGAAACTGTACATTTCCAGACTTCACATTCACATTCCCAAAGCAATGCAATGTGGATTTATTTAGATTTAGATTTGTTCGAATTGTAATGAGCTTCTATATTTTTGGTCGGTCGGTTCGATTGTCTGTCTGTGAGTCAATCAAGGAAATATTTAGCGTCTGTGTATAAATAAACACTGTGTATAAATAAATAAACAATCAAATCCCCCTCCCGAAAAAGAATTTATTACTGGCGTCTGTTCAATTCCCTAAATTTCTGCATAAATGAACTTCCCGAAACTTTCCATTTCTCCTCAACTTAATCAAATTAATCACTGGGCTCTTATTCATTGTTCACTGTTCATTGCTGATATATGCAATCAGTCCATGTTCATTTCATACCATTTAACATATGCAAACGTACAACTTGTACGATAGTCGGATTCGGGATATTCCAGGGTTTCAGCTAAATAACGTAATGAAATTTTTTTTTTCTCCATCGTGTATGTCGACAAAACTCTTTCTCTCTCTCTTTTGTGTGTCGGGTATGAAGGGTGTAAGTTAATAATATCTGTATTACGTTTTTATCTTCTAGTATATTATTTTGCTGTTGTTGTTATTATTTTCATGTTGTATATTGTACTCGTACATGTAAAGTACATATAAATAGATTTATTGTACAGATTATTATATATATCTGTACTAAAACAAAACAAAACAAAAAATATGGAGAAGGGTCGCTTTGGCTCGGTATGTATCGTATATACATCTGTATATTCTTATATTCTTGTTGAATTTTTCCAATTTATTTGTATAATCCCCCAAAGACGGTTGTGTGTGTGTGTGTGTATGTGTATGTTTTCAAGATTGCATTGCAGAAGAAGAAAAAACGAGTGTAATTTATAACAGAAGAGAGTCCTGACACGGTTGTGAGTATATATTTATATTTATACACACACACACATACAAACACACTGAAATGAAAGTAGTAAATACTCGAAAAGAAAAGAAGATGATAAAAACAACTTACGACTATCCATACGCTGAGTAATCTTTTTCTTGTCTTTCTCGTTGACTTTCCCCATTTCGGCACTGGTTTGGCTTTTACTTTCCCACTTTTTGGTTTCTATTTATTTTTCAAAACTATTTCGGGATGATTTATACAAAAAAAAAATCTTTTTCTTTTTCTTCTTCTCCTTCGTCTTCTTCTTTCGTCAGAGTCCGACTGTGGAAAGAAAACAGTCGTCTCTCTGTCTGTAAACTTTTTTTTCTTCTAAAGCACTTTGATTTGTTAGTTTTTTTTAGTGTTTCTGGTGTGGAGAGTTTTAAACGTCTCAACTAGACCTTAAACAGTTAATTTCATAATACTTCTTTTTTTTTTTGTTGTTTTTGGTTTGTACCACACAGATTTTTGAGAATGTGCTGAGTGACGTCTATGATTTAAACACTAGACATTTAACAGAGAGAAAGAGAGATACTTTTTTTCATACGATATATATCTGTATATTTTACACAACCAAATCTTGTGAAAATACCTCAAAGTCAGGGCGCATAAAAGGATTTCAGTGGAAGAGGATGCGATACATGCATCATATTGCATAAATGTCACTAGTCACTTCACAATCTGATTTTCCCTTTCCCCCCCCCACCAAAAAAAAGTAACGACTGACAAGCGGAAACAAATTGCACAGACTTTTATTTTTATTATTTATTTTTGGTTGAGTCTACTCAAAAAATTTCACTGTTCACTTAAAAATAATTTCCAACACTTTTTTTTTTTTTTTTTGAAGTCCCAGTTTTTTAGAACCGAAATCCACTGAAGGACTGATTTTTTTTGTCGCTATCTAGGAGGAAAGCGGTTTTTCTCTTTTTTTTGTCGCTATCTAGGAGGAAAGCGGTTTTTCTCTTTTTTTTGTCCAGTTTAAAAAGAACTGTAAAAGAATAGAGAATTGGTTTGGTTTGGTTCTACAGATATAATAGTCTAAAGGAAAAAAAGGATATGCTTGAGGAAGCGTGAAAACAATTGTAATTGTAATGACAATCGCCTCTGTCCATCCACCAGACAGATCGAGCAGAGTATACACACCACACACACAGAAATATATATATATATGAGTAAACACTGATGGCCGGAGGAAGAAAAAGAGACCTCCCAAACTCACACAACTCACAAAAAAGAATCGAGGACTAGAGAAATATATATAGAGACAGAGAAAAGGAGAGAGTTGAGAATTTTTTCTAAGTTGTTGAGTTTCCTCCGACTCCGAGTTGCGGCTGCTGCTGTCATCCGAGCGTCACAACAGTCCATTCCAATCGCAATCTCAATCTTGGTGTGGAAGAAGACGAGAAAAGACGACGACATTCACGTAGTCTCACACGGAAACGCGTCCACGTTCATATTATTTCACTTATTACTATTTTGTGTGTGTGTGTTTGTGTTTCTGTGTTTGTGGTCACAAGTGAAGAATTAGTGGTGAAAACGTAAAGAAAAAAACAGTCCGTCCCAACTTTTCCCGGTTGTTTTTGTTGTTCTGTTGTTGCGCGTATAAAGAATACAGATATCTGTGTGTGTGTGTGTGTTTTTGGTACTTTTGGTCAAGTATTATCTTGTTCTGGTTGTTTAGACAGTATCTTATAGTTGTAGTTGTACTTGTACTTGTAGATTTGACCTTCTTCTCATTTCTCTCTACTTTACGATCGTAATATATTTTCCCTTGTTCCTTTTTCTCATATATTTTGTGTCGGCTGGGGCTGTTGCTGTTCCTACTGCTGTTGGTGTTTCCAAATGGTCATAAAATTTCGCACGGACAACAACACCACACAAAAACACTTTCGATTGTAGATTCTATACCTCTAAAGAACAAACCAAACAATTCTTCCTTTCCTTTTGCACTCTTCCCTGTTCCCTGTTCACAAAGAGTAACTAGACACACAAGAAAAAATAAGTCATCCAGTTTTTTTTATTTGCTGCTCTCTCTCTCTCTTTATTTCTTAAAAAATACTTTCCATTCCTTTGATTTTTTCAACTCTGCTTTCTTTTTGTTTATGCTTTATGATTCAACCTATAAAAAAAATGACAAGAAAGAAAACCTATAAAGTGTGAAGGGAAAAGTGTGAAAGTAAACCAAAGGAAGATGCGCACTGAAAAATTGTAGAGAATTAGTAAAGTTGAAAGAACGTGGGTGTTTTTTCTTCTTCTTCTATTTGTTGGTTGTAATTGTTAGGGAGAAATAATAAAAAGACGATTATGAGAAGGATATTCCGGTGGCAGGCACAGACTCACAATGATGAAAAAAAAATCCGACCGACAAAATTGTGTACACATTTGGTCGCATCAGCATGTGTTTTTCCTCATGTGAGTTTCAGTTGTCGTTGGCCGACGATGAGCTTCCAAACTTTCGTCTGAAACACTGGAGACGGAGACGGAGAAAGTGAAAGACACAGAGATAATAAAATACTAATCAGAAGGAAATTTCTTCACAGCCACACACACGCCATACGCGATAAGTACATAGTCAGTAGTAAGTAGTAAGTACAGCTGAGTTGAACACCAACAGGCTTCTTTTTTTGGTGTATTCCTTGTGAAAAGTTTTTTTTTTCCTTCTTATTTCCCCTCTCTCTCTTTGGCCTTTTTTCGGACTCCTCCAGACAATTTAGAATTTAGAATGGCAAATGGTGAATTGTGCAGAGCAAATTGTACTTTCGTTTTCTTTGATTTCCCTTTCCCTTTTCACCGTGTTGGGAAATTGTTTGTCAAAGATTTGACTATGGAGATAAGAACTTGAGGAACAGACAGTGTTGTTTTCCTATCTCGAACTCTAACAATCTAATGCTAACACTCCTTGTGTATATATCTGAGCAACTGAACACGGTCGTCCGTATTTGACAGAAGTATACAGTTAGAAAGAAGAGGAGAGAAAACTTAAATTGAGTTTCCACCCCAAGATCAACAAAAACTTTTTAATGCTGTGTAGTAGTCTTCACACAGTACACGCACACACAGTGTACACACACACATATTCACTCACACTCACACTCACACTGGTAGGTATGTATATACTGATATATAAATGTCTATGGTTTACAACACACAGACACACACAGAGAACTTGTGTTCACCTTCACCGTCCTCCGTACTTTACCGTAGATTCTTTCTTTACGGTTCCAGAACTAAATGAGTGATTGATAGTCCCCTTTTTTCTCTGTGTATATCTAAGTTCCTTGTTTGGTGTTTTCTCTCTCTCTCTCTCTCTCAGTGAATTTCCTTGTTGAGATAGATAGACAAGACAGAGGAAGGTCGACGGGGCAAAGTCTTGCAATTAATTTCCTGTACTTTTTAATTAATGTAAATTACAGAGCCACGAACGGAAAGTTCCCAATTTCGATATTCCGATTCCAATCTCAAATTCCGAATCATTTTATTATTTGAATTCGAATCCAATTTACAATGTTCAATGTTCAATGTAATGTACAATTCACAATCAATCCACAGTCGTCTACAATTTGCCAGCAATTTTCTCTCTGTCTCTGTCTTCGAGCCTCACACAATCCAACCCAACACCAAGACAAACTCTTCTGTATTCAATTTATGTGTGTTTGGTGTGTGTGTGTGCTTTTGCCTAGTAGTAGGAGTGGAGTAGTAGTAGCAAGCACACCGTAGCTCTACAGTCCCGGGTTTTCCAGCCGACAGCAACAGTTAGACTGCTCGACTCCCAAACAAAACCATCCCTCTATAACTCTCCAAGTCCCGAGTTTGGAGTTCACTCTCTCCGTTTTTTATCTCTATCTGGTTGTATGTTTGTGCCTGTGTGTCTGTGTTTGTGTGTCTGTGGAAATTCACTAGCAGCTCTCCGTCGTCGTCGAACACTCGGAGAGTTCTAGTCGTACTCTGTCGTCTTGAGTATTCGGCCTCCTCCGAATTTTCGGATTCTTCTCTATTTCTTCTCTCCCTTTTCCCTTCTTATTCCGGTCATTGCTGGAACCTCCAACCAACAACTCAAATTGGACTCTCTCTCTCTCTCTCACACACACACAGAGTGAGAATGTGTGGATAAAGGGCAAAGAAAAAGAGAAAGTCACTATAAAGCATAACAACATTCGTAGTTGTAGTTCGTACCCTTCATATCCACATCCACACAAAAGCACACACAAATGAATGTACAGAAAACGAAAACGAACATCAATACCGACACCCTCCTTTTCTTGCTTATTGCTCACTGTTCAGCTCACAATCAGCAGCAACCCGGAAAAAAATGAGAAAAATGTCCAGTGTATTTTTATTTATTTATACTGACTAAATACTAAATACACACACATGGAAATGGATAATAGTGATACATAATACCAATGGAAAGTGGAAATCATCATATGCTACTAGTAAATTAGTACATAGTTGATGGAAAGAGGGGATTCTAAATTATATGGGAGAGGGAGAAAGTATCGATACATGCTACTCTGGTATTAATTTGGTATTCGGTGATATTTGCAATTACGCACTCGTCTCTCTATACTCTCTCCCTCTCCTAATATCTACAGGACTGTAGGAAATACCCCCAAAATTTATTAACCTGTATATCGTATCTATGCATGATATGATATGATATGACATGGAGATTATGCATGAGGGGGGGAAACGCACATTGGAGTAGGGAATGTTGAGTAACTCGGTGGATTGAGGATTGTGGATTGTGGATAATGCTTCAACTCTCATATCGTACATACTCTACTCATATGTGCAGTTTTGGCTGGGGATATCGTCATAGAATGTATATGTATATAGTGTTTGCAAGTCTATACCGTAAGGTTGTTGCCATCTCCCAATTGCTTGCAGGGTGAAAGGAAGTTGTGCTGGGCTGTACTGTATATTTGTACATACTGTACTGTGCACATATTAACGAGTTACTCAATGTTGAATGTGTGTGTCTGTGAAGGTTACGAGAACGAGAGAGAGAGAGAGAATTTCCCATGGCAAAGGTTCGTTTTCATTTGAACTGTTCACACAGCCCAGTGTATGTATTTGTATTTTTATGGAGTATGGAGATGGAGATACATGAGGGTTTGTATCTGTACATGTGTGCAAGTTTCCTTACTTGCTTGGAGAACCCGGGTGGCTCGACGTATTGTCTGCATATCCGTGTGTATAAGAGGGACGGCTAACTAACGGAAAAAGCTGTAGTACAGTGAGCAAGTCTGCGCTTCCACTCTTCCCTTCACTTCGTCATATGTACTTATGTACATACTTTTACTTTTACTACCCGATTCGGGGAGAACCGAATCGTCTCGACGTCTCTCTCTCTCTCTCTCTATGGTATGTCTTTTGCCCTGTGTGTGTGTGTGTGAGGGGAGTAGAATGTGCTATATGGATGTGAATGTGGATATGGTATGGTGTCCACGTATCGATTGAACTCAGTTTGGGGATAGACTGAAACGGAGTGAAGCTTCTTTTGGGTTCTTCTTCCAGTTACATTTACACAGCCAACACCAGGCTTATAGAGTCGGAGCGTCATAGTAGTAGAGGGGATTTCCATCGAATCGTATAGACGTCCTTGCCTTCAAGTTTCAACAGAAAACGAACCGAGGAGCAAAAGCAAAAGCAAGAGCGAAAGGAAGGGAAAGTGAAAGAGAGAGAGAGAGAGAAAGGTAAAGAGACCGAGAAAGAGTTAAAGTCAGGCATCTCGAGTCGACTATCGGCTATGCTGTAGACGAAAAAGAAGAAGACGAAGGAGAAGGGAAAAAGGAAAAGGCGAGGAGCCTTTGCAAATTCGCCTTGAAAATATTCGCAACAAACACTCAACTGAGACTCTCAACTGAACTTGTACGTACGATACTCGCTTTGCCGCTATACAATGTGAACTCGGTACTTTTTAGTTCCATCTGTTTGTGTGTACATTAGAAAATATGCATGTGTATATTTGAGATGTGAATGTGAATGTGAATGTAGTCGGTACATACAGATTACAGATCCAGATAGAGATAGAGATGGAGATATAGTCAGTAGTCTCTGTTCATCTTTATCCAAATGTCTTTGTGGTGGTTGCTCCTGCTGTGTTGTGTCGTAGGTCCGCCCCGATATGTACTTGTTTCTCCTTTCTCTCTCCGGAAGACCCTTTTCCAAGTCCTTTCCTTCCTGAATCTTCGTCTTATTCTTCGTCTTCTTCGTCGTCGTCATCTCGCTCTTCTATCGAGTTTTCAAGGAATCCGTCAGGAAAATAAGTCGGGGATTCTTCTTATCAGAGTCAAAAAAGTCTAGTCGTCGTCTCTCGTCTCCTCTTTTGTCAGAGGAGTTCCTAGCTTTAAATCTCCAAATCCAATGCATATGCAAGAGCTCATTATTTCATCAAAGGGTGTAGCAGGAGCTAAATCTCCAGTATGTACACAAACCGTCAGACGCACAGACACACAGACACACGCTCGTACTTTTTAAGTAGCTACAAAAACGTTTTACTCCTTGTTTTGCATGAATACAATTTACCAATTTACACACCCCATAGGGAAAAAAGAAAAAAGTAAAAAAAAGAAAAATCCTATTGAAATTCAAAGGGTTTTTCTGAATGTAGAGTTGTAGAGCATATTTGGATTTTTTTTAAGGGTGCGCCCAAATTAATTGGATGCTGGATAATTAGTATTCTGGAAAAGTTCAGAAGTCAAGTGAATAATTGGTAATTTTTATATGTTTATGTTAATATATACAAATACCGATGTAAAAGACAAAAAAGAAAGGAAAAAATCTGGTATGTGGATTTGATTTTTATAGTGATTTTTTAACTGGATTACTTTTTTTTTAACGATGGAATTAAATCGTCGATTGTATTAACAAGATCCTTGGGAGATGAGGAGACGAGAAAGAGAGAGCGAAAGAGAGAGAGAGAGAGACAGAGAGAAATCTAAAAATGGATGTAGAATGTAGACGGATAGTAAGTTGATATCATTATATTTTTTAGTAATTTGACATGGAAGAGTTTTATTACAAGAGAATAGAATATTCACATTCACATTCACAAAACTACCCACATGATGCTCGCTGGCTCCGATGCTAATTCTACATTCTCATTCTCGCAATATATTTTCCGCTAGCATATTTCCTCGTCGGATATGGTAGAAAAATGAGAGATGCGATGATATTTAATGGGGGGAGCAACTTCTCGCATGCTGTATGTATACATGGACGGAGCACTCGCACTCGCACTCTTTCTCTTTCTCTTTCTCTCTCTATCTCTCGCTCCTCGTTCAGCCACGTTTATTATGGCTATGGGAAATTCAAAATTCAAATTCCAAGCTTTATGCAAATACTCCGCATAGCTACATCTACAGATATCCGTACGCATATTTATATTTATATTCTGTCATATTAAGATTAAGATTATCTCCAGCTCTCTCTTTCTCCTTTCTCTCTCTCTCTCTCTAGGTCATAGTAGAAGCAATGAAGAATTCTACATAGAAATATTCATACAGTATAACGAGAGTAAAAAAAACAGGGTTGCTCACGTCAGGGCGTTCGTAATAAGTAGCGAGAGCAGCAGTGCATAAGCATAATACTGCTCTCCGACAAGTACCTTATAAAAAACTCGGATCTCTCTCTCTCTCTCTCTCTCTCTCTCTCTCTCTCTCTCTCTCTCTCTCGGACGATTCACGAGTATAGCACAAGCGTCCACAGTACATACGAATTTCCTTGTATGTATATATTATCTATATCCAGGATATATATTTTTTTCATCATCTGACGATGGTTTATGATGGAGCTGAAATGCTGAAATGCGAAGGGAAAAAAATATGGAAAGAAGGACGCGAGAGTTTTTTTTTTTTCTTCTTTTATTCTTCTATCGTTGGTTCTCTGTATTCTAGATTCTGTACTAGACTCGAGTCTACTCGATAATTGAATGTGCAATTCATGCTCTCAATAAATAAAAAAAATCCAAAACGGAGAGGTTTCCTCCATATTTTTCAATCTATCATTGTCATGTCTACATTCCAGACTAGATCCAAATCCAAATCCAAATCCAAAACACAAATTCAAATTCAAATTCGAGTCCAACGTTCCAACTCAATGTCCAAGTCGATGTCGAATCAACCGTTTTTTTATTATATATATTTTGTCTGACGAGGAGTTATTTCGACTTGTAGTTTGTACATAGTTGTCCATGGGCAGTCAGTTGTAATGAAAAAATATAGACGTCGCAATCACAATCACAATGGCTATATAACAATAGCCGTATACAGCCGTATATAGCCGTCGCAATATCTTAGGGACAGGATGCTTAGATCGCTGCTGTTGGGTAATGAACCAAGTTAAAGGAGAAGAAGAAGCTTCATATCATATTGTTAGGTATATTACAATTTTACATTGTGTACAGCTGGAATTTTTCGAATGGTTCGCGTTACGATTGTTCCAATTTCTCAAGTGTGTGCTGCTGCATCACATTCATTTTCAGTTCAGTATATATTTGACCAGAGGCAAAACTCGTGGCGTCAGTGATATAATCTGTGAGCGTATCATCATGTGTGTGTAATGTAGCCTGAAATTTATACTTTGGAGCTCCTCCAGTTGACCTGAAGTGGGAAGAAGAGTGAGAGACAGAAAGACAAAGAGTGAGAGAGAGAGATAGAGATAGAGAGAAATTGAGAATGGAACGGAAACGAAACGAAAGAATCAAAATCAAATAAAGCAACCAGAGTTTTGTTTTCCTCGTCCATCCACCATGACAGGACATTGTTGCATGCATTTCCTATATCTATATAAGAGATGCAATACAATATTGCAATTTCAATTGCATTGCATTGCAACGTGGCGCATCCATCTCATATGTCAAATGTACTTCATACTTAATATAATATGTGTGTAGGCGAAAGAAATTTGGTTGTGTTGGCGTGTTGACTTTAACTTCAACTGCATTCAAAATGATTTTCCATATAAGGAAACAGCATTTATTTTCAACTTGGATTTTCATTTTTCATTCCCTCCAGATTTCATAACAGACTATCTCTGTGTGTTTGGACTTTGGACAGAGTATACGAAACGAAGGGAGAGCGAGCAAGAGAGAGAGAGAGAGAGCGAGACAGAGGATTTTGAGTTGAAAGGTTCACACTGTACTTATTCATGAGTTAGCATGTAACTGTAGGATAAAATGTTGGTTTCTCTCATGTTTTTACATGGACCGAAATTGTCCTTGTCGTTGGGTTTGCTCGTGTGTGGTGTAGAGTAAAGAAGAGTACAGAAGAGAAGAGAAAAAAACTGGAATTTTATATTGTAGAAAGCCTTTTATGGCTTGTCCCCTTTGTCTTCATGGGTGTAGCTCTTCTTGTCTCGGAATTCGGAATGCAAAATACAAAGTACAAAATACAAAATACGAAATACGAAATACGAAATATTAAAGGTGAAGCAAAGCAAGAAGCAAGGAATTTCCGCGTGCAGTTTCTCTTTTTCCCTCTCTCTCTCTCTCTTTCGCATTTTCCCTTTTACTTTTCCCCGCTTCCCTTTGTCTTTATCCTTTTTATCTTTGTTCTTATTCTTCAAATATTTTTTCCCCTGTGATGATAAAAATTCAAAAAGGTCAAAAGACAGAAAAGAAGAAAAAAGTCCAAGTGGGTTATAGTGTTCAAAGTTGTACAAACACAAGATATAAAACAGAAAGAGAAAGAGAAAGGGAACGACGAGTGTCAACACGTTTACACACATGATAATAATAACAATGATAATAATACAAATAACAAATATTGAGAATGATTTTGTTGACTATTTTTATTTTCTCCATCATTTCCCACTCTCCCGCTACACTTACGATAGAGTAGAGTGTTGTGTCGTATTGTAGATACTGTATTGTAGAGTGAACGAAAACGAAAATCTCCTTACGATACACCAGAGACTCCGAACTCAGAGTTGAGTCTACACATGACGAGAACAAAAATGGTTCCATTTTTTCTATTCCCTACATATTCTCGGGTTGAATTTTGAACATCTGAGCTCGATTTAGATAATAAAATAAAAATAATATTCTGTTTTGCTTTTAGTCTCTCGACAACTGCTCCGTTTCCACATTTGAATTTGCATTTGCATGTGCATTTGCCATTGCATAACTTTATCAGTCAAATTCAGTCCTCTCCACAGAGGGATTTCGCAAAGGCAAACAGATGTACGAATAAAAGGGATTGAATGTGAGTAAAGTGAGATGTTATATTTACACTGTGCAATAGAGAGAAAATACAATACATTTCATACTGTTTACAGGTGTATGTATGTGTGCATATTCTACATATTTACACACACATTCACAATTCGTACGATTTCTAGAATATACAGAAGAATACGAATTGTATTCAGAGGATGTACATAACATTACATAATACGGAGTGAAGGAAACAAAGTTAGAGCAGTCAGAAGAAAAGGTAAAGTGCGTGCACAATCTTTCCTTCTTTTTTTCAGTAGGTACTCCTTTTTTTTCCACGACCGTGTGTTTTCCTTTCGTTTTTTTTCTATTTCTTGCTCGCTTTTATGTTGTTTTCAGTGGCAGAGAGGAGAGAGAGAGAGAGAGGTGAGAGAGAGAGAGAGAGAGGAAAGAGGCAGGTGATTTCGAGGTGTTTTAAATTTTATAATGAATGTAGACACAGAGTAGACGGCTGAATGGAAACGAGTAAATTCCATGACGGCTTTCTTGAGCGTAAAACTTTTTTCTAAGGTTCTTTTTTCTCTCTCTTTTCCTTTTTTTTTGTTCACTTTGTGTGTCTGGATGGTGGTGTGTTGGTGTTAATGTGATTATTATACGAGAGAGAGAGAGACGGAGCAGAAGCCGTCAGAGCATTCAAAGTTTAATCTGCAACTGTAACGTTAATGCCATCAAAATTTCTGGAGAGGAGAAAATACAAAAAAACAGGTAGAGAGAGAAAGAGAGATACATACATGGTTCTTTATAAATTATAATATTACTTGCTGCCTGTAAAAATGTACAACGAAAACTGCTGCTGGTTCGTTTTGTACGATATTTGTTGTATCTGTAGTTGGATGTCCTTACGCATGACTGAAAAATAGAATATTTGTAGTGAATTTGATTTCTTTGGCTTCATTAAAAAAATTAATATCGTAGAATTTTGAATCTGACTTCTGAGTTTTGACTTTGACTTTTTTTTAGCACTAAGACTAAGAAACTGGTGCATTATATAGCTAGAAAAAGAGCGGAGATGAGCAACAAGTGAGAATGAGAATGAATCCAGTTTGGAATTTGGAAGAATCTTGAGTTGAAGAGTCGAAAAGTTTCTCGTAGTTTTAGTTTTTCAAAATTGAGTCTAGATATTCCAGTAATTTCAATAAAAAGACGTAGAGAGAAGAGAAACCCCTTGGATAAAGAATTACTATTATTATTATTATTCTTTAGTCATTAAGGAATACATATTGTGGACTCGCTTTCAGTCATTTCAATGTTCAATGTTCAAAGCGTTCAAGACCAGAGAGAATTTGACCATCATCATTTGGCCTGGTATTTCAAAACAATATTTTACGTGCCGCTAGTTCAAAAGTTCGAGGAAAAGCAAGGCAAAGCAAAACAAAACTTTTCCTTTGGTAAAGAGAATCTCTCATTCTCATTGTCGTTCTCATTACGACTGTACAGATTTGCTCAAACTCAATCTCAAACCTCATGCTGGAAACTGGAATTCAAGCTCACACCATTCAAAATCCCCATTCCGTATTTCCCATTTCCAATTCACTCTCCTTTTCCTTCTCATCTACTTTTATAATATTTCCCCTTCAATTCAGAACTCGGAGGGTCAATAGCAATAGCAAAATGAACAGTATACGAGTAAAATAACAACAGCAACAGCTTGATTGTCTACTGCGATAATACCTGGCAATATGAATGCAATGGGTGCGCGTGGTTCTAATCACAATCGTGACTCGTCATCGTTCTTGGTCCACAAACACAAGCACACACACACACACACACTCCGTTTCCATCGTCAGGTATATAATTGAGACCCACGAGGATCTGAATCCGAATCTAAATAGCCGTCCCTGCATTTCGTACACGACGAAGGAAAAAGAGAGAGAGAGAGAGAGAGCGCAGGAAGCCGAAAAAAAATGAGATGCTCTCATCCCGCTACAAATGCATACACAATTTCCCTTTCCCTCCTATACTGCAATGTACATTGAAAGTAACTGTGTTATGCAAATCAAACAAGTGCATCATCAGTATGCATGATTGAGACGGAGATGCTTTTGGATTTGAATTTGGATTTTGAACTTGCTCTGAAATTCTCCATTCTTCATTCTACACTCGCCGCATGTGTGTCATGATCGTCATTCGTTCGTACATATACGTACCTGTGTATGGACCAGAAAATAATGCAGCTTTTTTTTGTTCCTCGTCGATTGAAAAAGAGAGAGAGAGAGAGAGAGAGAGTGAGAGAAAAAAAATTGGGCGATGTCGGTTGCATTTTTTACTTGCTTGCATGGTGAAGGCCGCAATATGTGTAAATAATGTTAATATGATAAAGATGGAGGTGCTATACTCCTTTTTTTCTGTCTACATGTAGAATATCAGCACACACAGACACATACACAAAATGAGGTTGCATAATAAGAGACACTAATACGATATTTTAATACGGAAACAAATTAAATGTACGTTACCTGATTTTTGGCCCAATGAAATTACAATATTGGGTCAAATACAGATAGAAGACAACTTTGAGTTTGAATTTAGAGTTGAAATTCAATCACCATTTCACTGCAGGAAAATAAAAATGAATTTGAAGCTTCAAATATCCAAATGACATGGGAATATGTATAAGACTCTCGTCCCTTCAATATTATTGTTTTAAAATTCAAAATGGTGTGTTTTTGTTTTGTTATGTCAAAAACAAAGTTAATTGATTACATGGGAAATGTTCATCAAATCCCGTGTACAGTTCAGATTCGAATTGATTATTGATCTAATAATGAGAGTTCCAAACTAAACTTGGGTTTTTTTTTGTTCCAATGAACAATATTGAGACTAATGAGAATGATCAACAACAACAACGTACAAGTAATGACGGTTGAACAAATGAAAGCGAAACTTTTTTCCCCTCCTTGGAAAAGTCAAAACATTATCTGAAGAGCTCTTTATACATATACATGTACATGCATATAAAAAAATAGTTCTCATCCTCTCTCTCTCTCTCATTTCAGGTTGGAGATTTGGAATCTGGAAGACTCTTGCACTCCCCATTAAGTGTGAGAGCAACGAAAGAAGACCGATGAACAAGGAGCAGAGGAGGACGAAAAGAAAAAACTGTAAACCTGTAAACTATTGAGAGACTTGAGAGAGAGCAAATGCCGAATGTCGATTCGAATTCCAGGAAAACCTAACGCCGAGTAAAAATTACACGGAATGAGACAGAGAGAGAGTGAGAATCTGCGAGTTGAGTTCCGGCGGCTGAAAAGTGAAGATTTTTTTTATATGTGAAGGGAATATTTGAGTTGAGTTGAGTTGAGCCGAGTTGAATGACGGAGAAAGAGTGAAAAAAAGAGAAAGAAAAGAAGAAGAAGAAGAAAAAAGTGCTGGTGGTTTTGGCGGCCGAGTGGTGAAGTGAACGTCACACTATCGTCTTTTTTCTCTCGTTCTCGCTACGAGTCCGTCTGAATGTATTCCGTTTCCCAGTTCCAGTTCTCTCTTCTCTCTTCTCTCCGTTTGAGCAATTCGCACCCGTGAAGAATAAAGAAATCTGAAGGACGAGAGAAGAGAGAAAAAAGTAAGAAAAAAAAGCGAGATTTTATTCCATTGCTCCTAGTTTCGGTATAACGTACGACACACGACGAAGAGTTGAAGTTGGCAAACAGGCTGGGAAAGCAAGAAAACTTTTATGTACTTTTCCTATCAGTTAACAGAACCCCAACGAACTCTACTCTTTCTTTCTTTCCTTCATATCGTCTATTTTCCTACACACATAGTAGTTACATCTTGTTAAAAAAATCTCGGCTGTCTTTCATTTTACATTTTACCTCACACCAACTCCCAGAGTATATGTACGATATATATATACGTACCAAAATAATACAAAAAAAGCAAGCAGGAGAATGACACACAGTGGTGTTGAGTGTTGAGCGTTGAGTTTTTTTTTTTTGAGTGCCTCAACTTGAATTCTAAATGCCGAATTAGGCTTTCTAAATTCAGAATCTTCACAGCCAGACAACGATTTTAGCATACATTTAAATGCAAAAGAAAATTGAAGTCTGACAAGGCAAGTCAAGAAACTTGATAAACTTGACTTTTTATACTGTAGATTCCTTTACATTTTATCTCTTGTTGTGTTGTGTGTTGTGCCGTTGTGCTTGAATGAAAATCACAGGTATACAGAAAAAGCATTCAAAAATCCTCTTGCATTTGCGTATAGATTTTAATGTGGTTTATCGTATTTGTGTGGTGTGTGGTGTGTCATTCCACAGGATTTTCTGATCAAAAGAGAGCGAGAGTGAGAGAGTGAAGTCTGGTTAAAAACGAAATAATTCTAGTGTGTCAAAGATGGACATTGGGGGCTTGAGACTTTTGGGATTGTGTGCGGCGAGGGTAAAGCTGGGATTAGTCAGAGGAGGAACATCCGTGAGCTGTCATCATCAAAGGCAAAGTCAAAGTCTAAGCAGCCGTCATGGACTCAACTCTGACTTTGATTCTGAGAGTAATGGTAATAGAATTGGGAGGAGGATGAGGACGGTGGAAACTATCGACTGTAGAGAAAGAGTTGAACCGCCGCTTTTCCTCTTCTCAACGAAGACTCCGTTCAGGAAAACGGAGAGAAGAATAAGAATGAAAATGATGGGGAAGGAGCCAGAAGGGACGGTGTCTTTGTCTTTGACGATTCCCACCTCCAATACTCCTTCCATTTCATTTCCATCTGTCTCATTCTCCACTTGGACGAGGACGATGACAAGAATGAGAACAGCGAGGATTCCAGAGACGACGACGGCGGGAAAGATGACGGTGACCACCTTGAGGGCATCCACATCCGCAACTTCATCATCATCATCACCATCATCATCTTGTTTCTTCACAAGGAGTCGTGAGAGTGAGAGGGAGAGAGAGTGTGAGATTGATAGGAATAGGAATAGTTGTAGGAGTAATAGCAGGTCTATTTCTTCTGGTGTATCTCGATGTGATCGTGAGTCAAGTTCTGCTGCTGCTTCAGCTGCTGCTTCATGGACGACCCTCCGAAGACGCTCCAAGAAACCACAAGATTTTGATTCATTCGGCACTTGGGTAAATAGACGAGCCAAAGCACACACATTTTGACAATCACATATTAAATCCTATATGTACATATACCTCCATCTCCTTCTCCTTCTTGTTGTCACTTGCCCTCTGCATAAACTAACATGGTAAACAACATGGGAGAATGGGAATTGAATTTTTTTATACACACGTATATGTATATGATGGTGGTGAAGAATTTCTGATATTTTTCTTGAAGGACTCAACAACGGACTTGCCACTCATCGTCGAAGCGAGTATTGCTCAAGGGAAACCGATCCCGAAAGTATTGGCTTCATCCGTGGGATCCAGCAGTGTAAAAGGTCGACGACCCACTCAAGAAGGTCAGTCCAATTCTTCATTATTATTAATTATAAATTTATTAATATAACATTCTAAAACAAATTCCCTTCAGAGAAAGGGAAACTGGAGGGAATTCCAGTGAGACACACTGGAAATTGATGAGATTGCAAACAAATTGCAAGATCATTGCAATTTCAATCTGTCCAAAAATAAATCCGTCTAAGAATTTCTGTTTCTGCAGTATATGAGATTTTTCTTAAATGTCTGCACTTCTGCAGTCATTATTTTTTTCCCAGAATGATGAAGATGAAGGGCATCCTGATATTGCAACGGACTTTGTGTTCATTTTTCCTTTTATATTTGTGTTTTCATTGTCCATTTTTGTCTGTTGTTATGTTGTATAAAGATCGATATGGAGTTGAACAACTGGTGCTGAATCCGGGTCTCCCTATTCAATCCTCTTTTCTTTATTGGGCTGTATTCGATGGACATGGTGGATCGGATTGCTCAAGATTTTGTGCTCAACAAATGCCCAAACATATTGCTTATTGGATTGATATGAAAGCTAAAGAAATTGTTGACGAGGATCTCAAGGAATTAGACCTCACTGCCGTCCTTCACAATGCCTTTCTGGAAGTCAATAACTCCTTTGCCCGATGGTACACTTTCAATCGACCTGGTAAGTCCATTCCCATTCCCATTGAAATCATTGAATCAGAATTGAATTTGTTCCTTCCCCATCTCCTCTCAATCCTACAATCCTATAGAATCCTATACAAATTCCTATAAATCGACTTCATTTCCCTTCCCCTAATTTATTCCACAAATTCAGAGAAAGATCAATTTTATTGGATATTTCAAAGTTGAGAAAATTCCGTTTGTCTTCAAACTATCAACAAAGAAAAAAAACCACACGTCAATTCATTTCCAAAATTCCAGAATTGCCATGATGATTTTCATATCAATAAAAAAAACTGCTGAAGTCTGTAGAATTCAAAAAAATTAAAGTTTTCCCTAATTCTTTTCGTATATACAAACACGATTTTTTGGGGACTTTTATATATAGCGTATAATAATAAGTCATCAGGAAATTGTGATGAGAACGCAACATGGGTTTTTTCAATTCCGAGACTTTGAGTTATTTACTTTTTCCTTGGCATCATGAATCTGTCAAGGGAAATACGCCAGAGGGAAAAAAAGAGCTACAGCAGCACAAAAATATATAGCATCCGAGTTACAAACAAAGTTGAGAGACTTTTTTTAATATAAAAAATTCATATATATCTGTATATATATAAATGCATTTGAACGAGAAAAAAAATGTCTGTGCATAAATTAAATGAGGAAATGCACGACTTTTCATGCACATCCATCCCCGACAGATATCTGTGAAGTTTGTAGGTATACATATTGTGTATGGACAAAGGCAAAGGCACAAACTGCACACGATATGGAAAAATGCAAACCATTTCCTCGTTGCTTACACAAAAATCTGTACATAAATCCTTCGGGATTCTCCTGACTGCCTGACTGACTCTCTTTCGTATTCGTATTCGGTATACATTCTCTCGTGTCCGCGACGTCCGACCGACCGAACAAAACATTCTATATAACTGATGATTCATCAGCCCACACTAATAATAATAATAATAATAAGTTGAGACTTGAGTCTTGAGTCTTGAGACTTGAGTAGTGAAGCCTTTTTGTGCATGATTGCATCTTTGTAAAATTATATTCATAATGCACTTGGAAGAGTCTGTCGCTTCACGCTTCCATACCTTTTGGATCTTGAATTGTATTACTTATTTTAGACAATGTTCATACATCCGTGACTACAGATATGTATTGTACTCGTAGGTAATAGTTAATAGTTAGTGTGTGGATGGGACACTTAATCATTGGACGGCCGACTTTGCTTTTCACTTGACTACTTCATATTTCACTACCACAGTCCCACATAAATCCATATGTCCAACCATTTACATTTACATTTACATTTACAACCTACATGGAGTAGAGCACAGTAACTCTTGTTGCTATTTAATTTATAGCTTCCTCATCCTCTTTTCTCTCTCTCCAGACTCTCAAGTGCAGCGCAGTGCAGTGCAGTGCAGACGACAGGCAAATCAGAATTCAGAATTATTATTCAGAGCTCAAGTCTATTATTATATTACATGATTCAGAATCATAATTTTCATTTTTCACATTATTAAGTACCTTTTTACCTTTGTATTTATGCAGGTTTTTTTTATTATATATATCGTATGTACGATTCTCTGCATGTCAGGAGTATTGGCTCTTAACTTTTGTCTCTTAGCTTGTTGAGCATTTTTGGGCTTTGTGTTGGTGCTTGTGCATTCACACAGCTGACATCTGCGTGTATTTTTCGTATTTTTTTTGTAGTTTTAGTAATGGGCAAGTTTATCTCTGTACCTGCTACCCGAAATTGGATACAAAATACAAAATACAAATTGCAAGGTTTGACTTTTGTTCATTGAATGAACAAAAGTTTCACTTGCCAGTCAGCTCATTTGCCAGACAAAAGAAGTGTTTTTCCTATACATGAGTAAGTACTTGACAAGTCTGCATTAAATTAAGAGTTGATTCGACAGTTTTTTTGGGCTTTCAAATACATGGGACAGTTTTGTAAAATGTGTGTGTTTTTTCTCCATAATTTCCATGAACTTTATAGAGAAGCTGCACTGTCACTGTTATTTTCATTTTCAGTTGCCATTGCCGTATTTCCATATTTCGAATCCTTCGTGAAACTTGTACGGATGCATATTGTATAGGTACGTTGGAGCATTTTCTCTGAAGGAAAGGTTATAAGGATATCAGCATTTTCATGTTCTTGTGTGACCATAATTTTGAATAATAACAGGTCTCATGAATACAAAAACATGGACATCTATATTTATATCGTATTATAAACCATATGACCAAATACAATACATATAATATATGGAGAGTTTAATAATGAAAAAAACGTTTCCCTTTTCCCGTGTAAACGTTTTATAGGCCGCCGTCGTTGTCGTTGTCGTCGTCGTCGTACACATTTTACCAAAGTCAAACAATTTAGCAGTACGTAAAATCTATTTAAAAAAGTATACTCATAGAATTCTCTTTGACAAGGAAGGGGGAAAAAGACGTGAATTTTGTTTCTTTTAATATAAAAACTTTCCACGTTGGTACTTGAATCTACTTTTTTCTCCATGCATTATAAAATATTTCCAATTTGTAATTTCTTCTCCATGCACTGCTTTCTTCAAACTCAAACCCCTCACCAAATCTAATTAATTTCCTTTGTTCTTTGTTCTAATCTCAAACTGACATATGCATGTGAGTTCCTCATCCAGTTTTACATTTAGTTACGTTAACGAAATCGTCAAAATATACAGATGTACAGCAAAAGTATAGGTACAATTGCAATTGCAGGGCTCATAGATATCTGAGAGTAAAAAAAGGATTATGAATTTCATGACAAATTAATCATATGTATATTCTCCAAATCATATCGTAGTCGTCATATTTAGCTACATTTGATTTTATAAACTTGTAGCATATTTACAGTGCAGTATCTACAGCATGTCTACACGTCTTTACAGTAGCAAAGAGAATCATCCTTCAGAGCACTTCTCACTCTCTCTGTCTCTCTGTCTCTCTCTCTGACTGTAAACTCAATTACAGTCCAACTCTATGGAAACTAAAGACTATTAAATTTGCTAGGTCGGCTAATTTGAGGACATAAAGAATAAAGAAGGGGTGACACATATTGCAAAAGCATAACCATTACCTAAAGTCTTTTTGGTAGGTGAGCACCATGATGTGGACACACGCATATGCACTAATATGCAGATGCATACACTTTTCCCGATCTCAATGAGGTTGAAAGTTGGAAATGTGTATGTGTGTGTGTGTGTGTGTGTGTGTGTGTTGGTGAGTGTAGCAAGTTGGAATGTTCAAAATGGAATTTATCCTCCATGGACTATCACATTACTTTACACGTTGCTTTTACGAGAATTAAACCATCCTCATTGGATGTAATGGGCTCGAGTCTTGAGTCTATAGCAATGAGAAGAGAAGGGAAGCGATGGTTCTGCTGGAAGGCTCAAAAGAGAGAGAGAGAGTGAGAGAGTGAGAGAAAGAGAGAGAGAGATGGAGGAAAGAGACTGGAGGCTGCTACTAACCAAACTGTTTGTCACCACCTCGACTCACACTCAGACTTTGATGGTTCGATCTTGACTCAAGTCTAAAGTGCAGACGAGCACTTACACTTATATTTTTTTTCCCTTCTTTTTCTTCTTCTTCGTCGTCGTCGTCGTCGTCGTCTTCGTCGTTTTCTTGTACTCTTTTCTATACATGATCTTGAGTTCGGAACTTTTAACAAGTTTTACGCTTTAGCACCAACTGTAATATAAACTATACATAGGTGTATGTAAAAATTGCTCACACTTTTTAGATTCAGTTTTCAGGGGGGATCTTGTGCTCGGATCGGAAACTCGTGAACTCTGGAATTGGGAGTAGAACTGAAATTGCGAGGAGAGAGAGAGAGAACGAGAGAGAGAGAGAGAGAGAAAGACTTTAAGTTTCCTTTCTTTAGATTGGGCTTCAAAGTCTCGTCTCCTGCTGCTTTCGCTCCTAAACTCTCTCACTCTCTTTTATGTAGAAGTTTCACTCCTGTTCCTGCTCCTGCTACTTCTACATATTTTTACAATTATCATAAGTCACACACACACACCTTCACCTACACATCCACTTGAGTCATACCACGGGGACTAGACGATATTTGCCCATAAATATTCAATGTACCTCCAATCTAAATGCATTCACTACATGTATTCAGTAGGCAACCCCTAAACCTTTTATCTTTTCCCTTCGTCCTTCAATCCTCAATGTGGTGGCAAGTACTAGCGGTAGTAACAACGGTAGGCAACGATTTTACTATTTTACATTTTACACAGTCTCACTCTCTCTCGTCCTTGTCTCTGTCTCTGTCTCATTCTAAAAGCATGACAATCAACATGGCTCTCGTTTGTAATTATTCCTTTAATTAGAAATTAATTAAAAGGAAAACATGGCCAGAAAATAATTAGAATGAATTCGTCTTTGATTTTTATACAAATTACTACAAAATAACAACAAACAATTTCAGTCAGAATTTGCAGCAGCAGTAGAAAATGTCAAAGGATAATAACCAAAAAGCAAAATTGCCTTTAACCTGTTGACACACAAAAGGAGGAATTGTGTACTTGTCGTCGTCGTTGTTGAGTCAACAATGTCAACCTGTTTTTAAATGTACGCTATTGCCAAGTAAAAGTAAAAGTAAAACTAGCTGTAAACGGTAGATGAGTAAATAAATGTAGGGAAACTTTATGCATAATCACACAAAAAATATCTGTACAAAGGGAAATTCATCGAGACAAATGTAAGCGTGTCATCTGTGCAATTTCCCCATTATATTCCGCTTCTTCTTTCTCTCTTTCTCTTTCTCTTTCTCTTTCTCTTTCTCTCTCTCTCTCTCTCTTTCTCTTTCTCTATCTGTCTGTCTTCCATTGAATTCTCGTACAGCTTGTGGCTACCTGGAAATCCTTTCCCATGGAAAATACGTATACGAGAAAAAAAAATTGGAGAGTGGAAAAGAGGAAGCAGGGGTCTGAAAAAGAAGAAGGGGAAAAGCCATTGAATTGATTTTTTTTTCTTTTCAAAAGGAAAGCGGAAAAAAACGAAGAGATCCTACAGTCATCTCATGTCTATTTTTTTTTTACAGAAATCCATAATCCTCAGAAACAGGAATTTTTTTTTGCATGTACATATCTATATATATGTGTGTGACTGTGTTCAGTTTGAACAAGGGAAAATAGTGTGTGGGTGGATGTACAAGTGTTGTAGGTAACGATGGAGGATGTACAAAGTTGAAGAGAAGAAGAGAGTCACATAAAATATGGGAAAAATTGATTCGGAAAAAAGGAGATTTTTTTTAGATGTTGGATTTTGTGAGGAAGGAGAAAAGTTGACATCTTATTCTCAAGGATTTGACCCTTTTTTCTGAAGCCATATCATAGATGTGGCCTCAATGTAGATAAGAATATCTCCATTGAGATATTTTTTTTTTTTTTGTAAATTTGTGTCGAGATCTGTATAACTTGACTTGTTCTGTTCTGTATAGAGAATATGAAGACATTCAAAATAAATAGGGATGGAGACGTGGACGGAATTGGATACAACAATTTTTATTGTGAGAAGATTTTAAAGAAAATCTTTTGTCTCTCTATGTTTTCTCTTTCTCTTTGTTCCCTATCGTCTTCCTCTTCCACACAGCTTTAAAATCTTTCGAGCTGTAATCGGCTATAAAAGTCGCTATAAAAAATGGCGTAAGCGTATTATTATTGACTGTGGGTGGTGACTATTGACTATTGACTACACATACAAAATTTCTCCCGTTTCTCCGTTTCCCCATTTCCCCATTTGAGTCTCGACCGGATGATTCCATTCCCTCTCTCAACACCAACACAGCATTCATTTGTATTATGATATTTCTCTCTCTCTCTCTGTCTCATGTGTGTATGAAACTGGCAATGGCAATGCGACTGCCATGCCGCTTTTACTGTTTCTGCTCCAGGGAAATTCCATTTCTTAGAAACAAAATTCTCGGAGAAAATCCAAAGTGATTCTCTTGAATCCAATAATACGAATTTTCCTCAATATTTCTGGGATTTCTTCTTTTCTAAATTTGATTTCAAACATTCTCGACTCTCCTCCTCAAATCTGTTGTGTATCTCTGTTATTTACTTTACTTTCCATTCCATTCTATAACAAAAAAAAAAAAAAAAAATCAAATCTGTCGACTCTCAATAGGAAATCGGGGGAAAAGCCGCTTTCGAAATTGAAGATCATTTAAAGTTAAATTTAATCTATTTTTCCTCATATGTACGCCACAATAAAAAATCACAGCTAAATTTTTATTTAATACTTTAGAAATTGCACAATTATATACAATCGCACATCAGATCACGATCACGATCATAAAAAGAAATTTTGTTTGTTCAATAACAAAAGTGAATCAAGTTTTTTTTTTTTTACGCTGGGAGCAGAATGGAGAATCGAAAATTCCTATTATTCTCCTTTCAATTTTTTAAAATGATAAAACATATATATAAAATTTATATGGTAAATGATACATTTTTTTGGTCGTGTTTTTTCCATGATATATATATATATATATATTTGTATTTTGTACAGGACAGGAGTGTGACAGTTCTGGGACTACCGCGACGGTGGTTCTTCTTAAAGATAGTACTAAGCTCGCAATCGGTCACGTAGGAGACAGCCGAGCTATCCTCTGCAGAAATGGAGAGGCTCGAAAGCTCACCACAGATCACGTGCCAAGTCTAATTACAGAAAAGGTACGTCATACACACACACACACACACACACACACACACACACAACTTGACATTCTTTTCAAATTGATTTCTCTCTTTCTCTTTCTTTCTTACCCATCTTAAAATTCATTGTGCAGCCCCCTCAAAATCTTACATGACAGAAGAATCTTCATACACATGTACGAATGAAGATTCCCAATTTCAATTTCAATTCCAAAAAAGACGAGGGAAAATAAAATTCACGTTCCTCTTCCATCTTTTCAATTTCAATTGCATGAATTTTTATGCATTGTATTTATATACGATATATTCACTAGAGAAAACTTGTATACAGATAATCAGGTGGAATATACGGATACTAACGTTTTAATACACCCGATTAATAAAATAGCAAATAGCCCAAAAATCTTTATCTCTCTCTCTCTATACTATGGGTAGTAAAATTGGGGAAGCTTAGTGAAAATGCAATCAGAGCAGATTTAAGGAACGAAATTCAGGTGAAAGTCTTTGTAGAGACAGAGAAAGTAAAATCTTTGAAATTATATATCTACAGCATAAAACCATAAAAGTCTAAAGTCTGAAGTCTAAGCTGAATAATATGTATGTAGTAATAATAATACGTAACAGGGAAAAGTCAGAGCTAGACAGAGACAGAGTTAAATAATGTTAAATGTAGATGTATTTAGGATATTTCATTTTATGACTGGCAGATTCGTTGTGTTATATGACATACCGGAGGTATTTGGGTATTTTATGATGAGCCACATTGTCTCTTTTCCCCACTCCTCTTTCTCATCCTTACAGGAAAAACTTCATTTCGATAATGGGGAGAATGTCTCTCTCTCCTCTCTTTTTCTCGTTCTCCCCTCACTATAAACTATAATATATGAATTAAAACCTTCTTTACGGTCTACAAGCTTAAGGATTTTACTTATTTTATACTGGGAATCTCCGGTTATTGTTACTTGTTACTGCTGTGGTTGGTAATCTCAACTTACAGTTAAAACACAGTTTACATTTACATTGCTCTTTGTGTTGGATTTGGATGCGAGCACACACATGAAACGATTTTATGCATTGTTAGGATGGTTTGAGGTTTTCTGGTTTGTCTAAACAGGCTACATATTTTTAGATTTAAGTCTCGCTCTGACGATAAATAATATTTACCAGTCTCACTTTAACTGTCTTTTTAATTAATCTCAGAGTTTTATTTATTTGAGATGTACTTTTTTTTATTACGAGGAAGCATCTGGCGGGTATTTAAAATCTACATTCTAAATTCTACATTTTGTCTCTTGATAAATACTCTGCACTCATCTATCTTTTTTTTTTTAGTTTTATTGCATATAGTATTTTTAACATCAGAATTAATTACATGATTTATGTATGTACGTGACTTGTTCATGTATAGAATCGAATAGAGAAATCTGGTGGACGTGTGAGTAATGGGCGGGTAAATGAGCGACTGGCCATGACACGAAGTATCGGGGATATGGAATTGAAACGTTATGGCGTGATTGCAGAGCCAGAAGTTCGGATATTGGACATTAATCACTCGCGAGATTCTTTTCTCGTGTTGACCACGGATGGGATCAATGGCGTGATGACGGACAAGGAAATCGTTGAGACGGTGAAACAAGCAGAGGATCCAACTGTTGCAGCCCATCTCTTGACCGACACGGTAATAAATAAATAAATAAATTCAACAACAATGTGATTTATCTGTATATATAAAGAATTGGAAACGGTGACGACTGACTGAATGCCCGTTTTTATTTACATATTTTCATACTCACATATTTATTTTCCAAGTCCCTACCCAAACAAAGACAAAGATGGAGTAGGAATTGGAGTGTAAAGTATTAAATGAGTCATCATCATCATCATCATCATAAGTTACTTTCACATTCACTTTTCAACGGAAAACAATGGAGAGAAAGAGAAACGGAATGTTTCAAATCTTTTATGTATGGAGTTTCTTTGTCTTTTGGATAATGAGTGACGGTGATGGTGACGATGAGGCGAGGAAATCATTGTCATTGTCATTTTCATACGCACATTACACCATTTTGAATCTAGAATGACCAAATTAGAAAGGATGTTTTGGATAGGACATGAGAGTAGTCGTCGAGCTCAAGCGGACATTCGCTTCAGAGAAATTCCATACACTTTTCTCCATCATTCAGTCGGAGCAAACGAAAGAGTCAGATGGAAATGGAGGCCTTTGTTGGGTTTCCCCACCGCAAAAGATAGCGAAAAGATACGACAAAATTCTCTGTGTATATGGCAATGATACGAATATAAGAATTTTTTTACGTAGTTTCAAAGAGACCTCATGAACTTTCCCCCCAAATATCTGTATTTACAGATAGAAATGGAATTCCTATGTAAACGTAAGGATACATAGAGAAAGAAAGGAAGGATAAGACGACTTGTATACTTTTATACTTGGGCAATGAGTATAAAAAATCTCGTGACATAAAAATTGAACTGTGACTGTGAGTTCTTTTATCATTTCAGTTGAAGAAGATTTATCAGAAGCTTTGTCCGTTTGTGGTTTCTAAAATATTCTAGTGCACGTCCCGTGGGGAGATTTCAATTACAGTGTAGTTGAAATTGTATTCCTATTCGTATATAGTTACATTTACTAATGTAAGGCTGGGATGTATTTATTTTTTCTTGTCTTTTTTGTCTCCATTGAGGTTTTTTTTTTTTGCGGGGCTCGGTTATTTGATGTCATTTGGCTAGTGCTCAAGCCTCTCAATATGAATAAATAAGACTTAACTGTATTATCTGACATGCATAATCTTCTAATTTCTAATCGAAGCGGACTTTCATTAGCTAAAATTTAATCAGCTAAGTGAACAATGTTGACTTTGACTCTGTCAAGCAGAGTCAAGGCAGTTGACGGCTTTTTTTTTTCGTTTCCTTTCCACCTCTTCAGATAGTCAGATCCCATCGCGCGTCTCTTTTCTCCTGTCTCTTTCTTCTCTTTTTTTTCTTCTTTTTTTTGCGAGCACAGATACGCAATCTGGTTTATCAAACACTTTACAATTTACGATTTACGATTGACGTTCTACAATTCTATAACATTAGTGCAAATGCATTTTCCGTTTCTTTTTTTTTCCTTTAAAAAAATAAAACCTCAACTTTTATGTTTCTCTGTGGAATTCTGAATTTCTTCTGGACGTGGACGACTTGGAGTCTCAATTCTCTCTGATTTTTATTTATTTTTATTATGGCTGTTTATTTCTTTACAGGCTGTTCAATACTCGTCCGAAGACAATAGCACAGCCATTGTGACTCCCATGGGAAGCTGGGGAACGTACAGTGCAGCAGGTTGGTCAAATGTCACATATAATAAAACGTTATTACCTCACCATTATCCTTATTTTTTTCCTCAATATTGAAAGTAATTTTTGAACTCGTTTCTTTTACTCTAATCCACTTTTTTTTTTTTTTTTTTTTCGTAGCGACGATATTCCATAATTTTGGGAAATCTTTCGCGTCCTCCAGTCGATTCGGTTAAAATTCGATGAATGCCTCGTTTTTTTTGCCGGTGATGCAGATACACTACGAGTTACGACTTCAACTCCAACTACAACTACGAGGATTTGTATACATGCACACAAGATGACAAGATTTCACCCCATTTTCCTTATTCCATATCCTTATATATTTCTTCTTTCTACATTTTCGCTCCCAGCATTGAATTGACTTTCGGTCCCAGTCTTCATCTCAGCACGAGAACAAACTCAAACTCTCAAGTTCCAACTCAGATTCACAGCTCAAGTCAATCGGCTATGTTAGTCTCAAGGTCTCAACTCTGCTTTGGACAAAAAAAAAAAAGTCCCCAATTTTGTGAAACATGGGAAATCTTGAGACTCTTCTTCAAGTCCTGAAGATGAGAGAAAAAGAGAGAGAGAGAGAGAGAGAAAGCGAAGGAAAAGAGTCGTCATCTTTTATTCATACTTACATACCGAATGTTGCCTATTACATAGAATTGAATGTCTCTCTCTCTCTCTCTCTCTGTCTCTCCCTCTCCCTCTCCCTCTCTCTCTCTCTCTGAATTCTACATAGAAAATAGAATGTCAATATATGTACAGACTATAGAAGAAAAGGAAAAAAACACTCCACACTCCCACCAACTTTCACCCATAATTTTGAAGTCTCATCGTCGTCGTCGTCGTTTGCTTGAGGAAACCTTCACAGCAGTAGTCGACAAGTCGAGTGTGTTGTAGTCATTGCCAATCGTGAATCGTGAATCGTAAATGGTAAATCGTCATGTATATCTAATAATAATAGTGTAATAATATATTAGTTTGTCATATCATATCGTATATGTTTTGATGTGGAAAAGTCAAAGTCACTTGATACATCGAGGAGAATTGAGTTGAGTTGAGTTGGTACTTGATATTTCTTTTTGTTCTCACCATCATTCTTTGGGTTTACGTGACAAAGTACAGATATCGTACACTTAGTTTTTTTCTTCGTTTTCATCGCCTTTCTTTCGTTTTTGGGGGGGGGGGAACATACGACGTAAGGTACATAGATTGTAGATGGGAGCTTAGTGGGTAGTCAGAGGATTTTTCAATGCATGACACTGAACATGTAAGACACAATGGGATTTCCATGTAGTGAGATTTATATACATATATACATTTATACTTTATATTCCATGTGTATGCTGTGGAAAATACATGTAGAATTGGGAGAGTAAAGCCAAGAATGACGAATGTGGACGGAAATGTTATGTTATGGATCCAATAGATAGTTTCAGTTTCAGCCCTCTCTATATATATGTATGTGTATTGAGTACAGATATTCCATGCCCATTGTCCAGACTCCAAACAGAAAGACAACGAACAATGATGACAACGTCTGCCATTTTCTTTTATGTGGAGAGTCTCATTTTAAATGTTGAAGCTTTAGCGTCTTTTTTTTTTAATTCTTTTGAACTCTTCTCGGGAGTCTAGATTGTGGATACTAGTTTTTTTTTTTTGTGGATTGTCATCATCAAAGTACAATAAAAACCATGTCAAAATTCTCAATACGGGGTGAAAAGGAAAACAAGTGAAGAGAAAAAAAAAGAAAAGAAAGAACGAGGACGAAAGAAAGCTTTTACTTTCTCTTTGATGACCACTTTTTTTTTGTACGGTTGAATTCCTTCCATGTTGAATTCCCAGCACAGACAGCATCACAAAAGACAAGGACAAGAACAAGAAAGTTACTATATATTTATAAAATAAAATAAAATAAAATAAAATGAGGCTTTACATGACAAATGACAAGGAAATGGGAAATTGGGAATTTGGAATTTAGAATTCGGAATGGGAATTGGGGGAAAATGAGTTTTATAGTGACTTATCATGTTGTTCTATGAAGAGATTTTGAATGATTCAACGGAGAATATGGAAGTTTTATGTAAGTATTTCATGTAGTTACTTATTTATTATATTGATGATATTGTTGAACAAAATTGTCAATGGTCATATATATTGTACCTCAAATGTCATCATGACCTACATGATTTATATTCATCTTTGATTCAGAGTACAATTAACAATTTAATATGTTGTAAAATTAACACTGAAAATACTGTACAGTGTATTTATAGAATTAAATAAAAATAAAGACAATATAATTGTAATTGTGATTCAAATGTTTAAATACACATTTTCAAAACCATTGTTTTATCATATCCTTTGTTAAAACAGTTTAGTTGGAGTAAGTACTTGTAAAAAGGAAATCAATTTTGGACTGTATTTTAATGATGGACTGGTCATGGATGAATAGTCGAGAATCTCGACTCGAGATACATAGTCATCTCTTGTAATATATAGTGTAATAATTAGTATTAGTACTATTTGTTGAAGGATTTCTTCTTGTGGACACCACAAGTGAACTGAACAAGTTACCGTTACTAAGTGACCCGTAACCCGTAGAGTTTACATACGTACGTAGGTACATGGTTTAATTTCTTTAAGTCAGTAATCATTTACACCACTAAGTTTAAGTAAGTAGCCTCGGTATATTTACTTACATTTACGAGTAACGATAACAATAGTTTTGAATTTGTTGAAATCTTAAAGTATCCATCATAATCAAGGTAACTATATTAAATATATATATTCTTATAATATATTTTACTGTATTAATAAATACCTAAGGCTAAACTTTTTGGTAGTTGTTAGCTAAATATAGCTACGATATATATAATGATCTGTAATCTGTAAATATCTGTAATAGTATTTCCTTGTATATTTAATAAAATTAGACATCTGTATTCTGTATCAGGAATCTATTGACCAAATGATTGGTCACCAATCTATTGAATCTATATTTATCAATTATTATTATTATTATTATTATATTATATAAGGATCTGTAATGAAATATATGTACACACTTTCTCTCACACACACTTTCTCTCGCGATCATGCTCTTTTTTTGCTGTATCATATATATAAAAATGGAATTAAATTTTGAATAGAAAAAATGGTTTGAATGCTGGTCAATTGCAACTGGGTGAAACTAGAATATATATATATTATTATGTCTTAAAATTTTACATGTATTGTATTTATTTAGTTATTAAATGTTTGCTTTTTCTTTTTTTCTTGTCATTGTGTTTTCATAGTTTCATACCTAAATATTCGTACTTGATTTTTTTTTATTGTGAATTCTGAGGTCATTTGTGTGTGTGTATTTAGGACAAAAAATTAGGATATTATAATGCTTCCATCGTGCCTGGTCTCATGCCGGTGTCGGGTCGGAGGACTTTCTGTGAGGCCATTTCATCATATGCAATGGTGAAGACGCTTTTCTTCTCGAGCATATCATGTCGTTTGGATGTGAAACCGATTCCAGAGTCCCCATCCTCCTCATAATATTGTTGCTGCTCATTATTATTCATCATTGTATTATTATTGCTACCACTCCCCCCACTCCCCCCATGTGGATGATGTTGATTATTCGTAATGTTAGTATTATTCGAGATCATTGTACTATGAATATTATTATTCATAGTGACTGGATCCGTTGTGTGACCCCGATTTGGATGATTCCCTCCTCCTCCTCCTCCTCCTCCTCCACCACCTGTATCCACAAAAGATTGGCTATTATTAAAACCCGATTCTTGCAGTGAAAGGTCTGGACATGGAGATGGACTGCCAGAACTCGGGGAAATGACGGATATGGCAATTTTGGCCAATCTCTGTTGTAAACCAGCTTTCATGGCGGATGGTCGAGTATTATTTCCTGACATAGTATTAGGATTTTGTGTCATGTCATCATTATTATTATTATTATTATTATTATTATTATTATTATTATTATTATAATTATAATTATGATTATTATTGTGTGATGTGAGGGATTGTGTCTGTGAATCTGGATCATTTATATTGTCACCGTCACCTTCTGCTCCATCCTGGTCCATGATATTTCCATCATTTGAATTTGGATTCTGATTCTGATTCTGATTGAGAGCTAAAGAGGAAAGTTGTTCTGGGCTCAAGCCTTGTTGTTCCCCCCCAGAGCTTTTCCTTTTGGCGACGACGGAAGCAGCAGCAGCTGTGACGGCAGCAATCGTCTCCTTTTGCTCATCTGTCTTCCGACTCTTTGGCACTTTCTTTTGTGACTTGCGAATATATCGGTCTCCTCCCTTACTCTTTGACTTACCTGGGGAGGGTGATCTCGTCCCACTCCGTGACCTCGAACGGGATTTGTGTTTCGATCTATTGCTCACGATTAGTGGGGATTTTGAACGAGATCTAGATTTTCCTTTAGACTTTGATTTAGTTTTCCCTGCACCATCACCGAGTTTAGTGGTCGGAGAAAGTGTCAAACTATCCTGACTCCTCGATCGGGATTTGTCTCGTTTATTTCCTCGCTTCTCCTTGTCTTTGTCTTTGTCCTTTCGTTTCTGATTCTGACCTTCATCCTTCCCATCAGCAACTTTCTGTTTGTCCCGATGTTTGGATGCCCCACCACCAGCTTTCTCACCATCTCCATCAGCAGATTTCCCTTCATTCTCATCCTCGTCATCATCCTCATCATCATCATCATCAATGATGCCAAACTCTCCATCCCTCCCTCCTTCTCCACGGATCTCTAACGCTTCTCGACTTCGCCTGGAGACGACGGCACCTTTGGGTCGCTCTGTAATTGTGGTTGTACTGTTATTGGGTGTGGGCTCTTCGGACTGTGCTTTCTCCGAAGTTTGAACAGCTTTCCCATGCGTTTGAACTGGATGCGTTAGACGGAGTGGAGGGACGAGCGCCGCGGGCGTACGAACTCGTTTCCCACCAAATTGATCCGCAGGAGGTTGAGCAGCAGCAGCAGCATGTTGTAGTAGTTGTTGTTGTTGTTGTTGTTGTTGTACTCCTTGTTGATCATTCTGTGGTTCTTGTTCATTAATGAATCTTCTCATGAGCATCTCTTTCCCTTCATCTCCTCCTTCATAGTCATCCAACTGTAAAACTTCCCCTGCTTCCGTCCTGTCAAAAACACACACACACAAACACAAATATCACAGTTAATTTCCGAGTAAATACACCGCCAAATAAAAAAACTTTTCCTTTGCTAAAAAGGACAAAAATTATACCTGTAGAAGCGTGTGGGTCGGGTTTGATTGCGCATTTGTGCTTCATTTGGAGGTAAACTGTGGGATGTGGACTGAGGCGGTGGTGGATAGTAATTCGTTGGGTATGGTCGAGCCCCTGGAGGAAGATGATTCAATCTCTGCATAAGGTACGTATTATTCCCGGGCTCGGAAGAACGATCCACTTCCATTCCATTTCCAATCGGTTGTTGTTGTTGGTGGTGTTGTTGTTGCTGCTGCTGCTGTTGTTGTTGTTGACCAGGAGGTCGTCGACTTACAAAACCATCTGTAGGCTCCATTTGATTTTGATTGGGTCCACCACCAGGATATGGAACATGCTGTCGATTTGGTTGCTGTTGTTTCTTTTGCTGTCCTTGCTGTTGTCCTTGCCATCTTGGAGCGATTTCCTCTGCTCTTTGATCCCCAGCATTCCTCATTGGAGCACCATGCTCATTAAATTCCCAATCTTCTAGGGAAACATCACCCTCCACATTCCCATTCCCACCACCACCACCAGCCCGGCCACCTTGTTGTTGTTGTTGTTGACCTTGTTGATTGGGAAACCTTTGAACATTGGTTCCTCCTCCTCTTCCTCCCCCACCTCGACGTCGTCCATTGTCAGCCCCACTCCAAGCCTCACGACGATTTGGGTATCCATTTGGATTCTGCTGCTGCTGCTGCTGATTTGGATTTGGATTGTCATTATCATAACCTTCGTTTTCCTCTTCAATTCGAGCTGGATACGTTTTCCGAGTCCTCCGCTCGACAGTTCTCTTGTCCACGTCCAACTCTTGAATGACGTCACGTCGTTTGTCGTACCGTTTGCAGTAGGTGTAGAGATAGCAACAAGGGCAGAAGATGCAACAGAGGAAGATGGCGAAGAGGAAGAGGAGGAGGATGATGAAGGCGATGAGGAGCCAAAATAGGACTTGATTTTCCGCACGGAATATTTCCTATAAAAAAAACACACATTAAAAAACATGTATCGGATATTTTCATGTCATGAGTAAAAAATTTAAAAGAACGGCGTACGATTTGTCGGTCTGTCCCATTATTTCTGGTAACGACTTCACCCGGGTTAATTAAATATCCATTGGCTCCACTGGCCATGTAGCTCCGTTGAAAAGCATCCAAGTCGATAACGGGAGGAGTTGTGGAGATGGGATAAATGACTTCTGCCGTGACAATGTATTTTTCAATGGGGATCCCACGTGGGGCTGCATTCTGTTGTTGACTCAATTGTTGATTTGGATTATTATTTTGATTTAAAAGAGGATCATCCACTGGATCATCATTGAGAGCTTTGGCTTGTCCAATCCCACTCGGACTGGGTTGCTGTGGATGAGGATGAGGAAGCAGTTGTTGTTGTTGATTCTGATTTTTAGGATTTGTCTTTGAATTGGATTGGATTTGAGATGTTTGACTTTGAGATCGACTGGGTAGAAGGAGTCGGACGTCTTTAATGTTTGCACTCCCTCCCGTCAGTGCGGACAACATGTCCTCGATCTTCTTCCGATTTTTCTCAATCATATCCGGCTCGGAGGGGATGACGAATTGGATTTGTCGACTGAGGATCTCTTTAGAGAAGATCTGAACGGTGGTTTCCGAGTGGAGTTGAGGTGAGCCGGAGTCATATGCTCGGACTTTGAGGGAGCCCAAATATAAACCATCTTTATTTTGAATGTCTGGTTTGAATTGGGAACGGAGCTTGAGTTCTCCCGTCATTTGATCGATGGTGAATTGCCTGGGGGAGTCTGGGGAGAGTTGATACCGGACGAGGGAATTGGGACCATCTGCATCCTCATCATCTGCATTGATTCGGACGGGATATTTGAGACTCGTCATGTCCGGATTCAGGATGACTTGATAGAATTTCTGAGAGAATACTGGAGCATTGTCATTATTATCGATGAGGGTGACGACGACCGTGGCCGAGGCAATATTCCGGATGGAACTGAAACCACCATCAATTGAGCTGGAAGCGTCCGTGTAGCCACCATCTTTTGCTTCCACGTACAAGCGAATCTCTATATATAATAAGGACAAAAGAAAAAAAAATAGCTCACAGTCAGAACGTCTGTATCCAATTACATACTACAGATTTAATATTGTATTTAATTGTATATTTGAATGTGAATATTTTACCTGGCTCGGTTTCTCTATCTAAAATGTCCGATTTGTCCACCGTAATTTCTCCAGTCACCGCATCCAAACGGAACGCTTCCGAGCCAATTAAACTCGTGTAAACGACACGGCCATTATTCCCCGCATCTTCATTTGTACCAAAATCATAAAATACAATACAATACAATAAAATAACATTACATTACACATTCAACCAATGAGAAAAGGCAAAGGGTCAAAGTTATCAGTATTTAGTATGCATGAAAAAAAAAAGACAATCACCTCGGTCCGTCGCATGAACTTGAATAACTCGCGTACCAATCACAGCATTTTCTGGTAATTCCACTCGATATTCCTTCTGACTGAAAATCTTGATTGGGAAATAGTCATCAAACAAATGATAGTTAGTGATTTTTCAATAGACAAAAAGAAAAAACAAATTATGTATGGATTTATGAATAAAAGTTGTCTTGAAGGAAATTGCTTACAGGATTGTGATCATTGCTGTCTCGAACGTAGCAAGTCAAGTCCGCATAGGCAACCATTCCCGAACTTGTGGTAGCAATCAACTGAGAAATGTGTCACAAGAATTACAGGAATTAAATACACAAATAAATCGGAAGTGTAGAAGAAGTAATGAAAAATCTCGTCATTTATTTTACGAGTGACTCTCGGAAGGACTTTTATACGTTTTTTTTTTTTTTTGTGCTAGTAACTAGTTTAGTTATATGGGATTAAAAGACTTTTGTTTTTTTCTTCCTTTTCCTTGTCTAATTATTTCTAACGAATGGGGAATAGGACTGTGTAAGACTGCGTGAGTTTTTATAGGGATAAAAGGGAAAGGTGAAAGTAGGAAGAGAAAGTAGAAATACAATAAAAAAAAAAAGAGTGGAGTGGAGACTTGTTGTTGCTGTGTGTCTGCTCACGGCTGTGTGTGACTGATTTGTGAGTGAGAGTGAGAAGGACCTACTTTGAGTTTAATTTGCTGGACAATTTCATAGTCAACTAATTTGGGATCGACCAAGCGGATTTCAAATGAAAAGTTCCCTCGGCCCTCTCGAGGAACAATCTCAAAGGGAGGTTTGAGGGTTTCATTGATCCTTCCATTCGAGTTGATGTTCGAGCTTCCGAATGTGAGTGCGACAATTTCATCCGTATTGTCATACCAAATGCGGGGCTCTTGAGTAAAGTGTAAAGACGTCCCGATGACGCTGTCCTCTTTCACTTCCGTCACGTACCTTTTCGTCGTCCATTCCCAACAAAGACAAAGACAAAAAAAAACAGAACGATAGAAAAACACCCGGAAGCACAATATCCAATATTAACACCAAGGGAAAGTAAATTAAAAAAACCTTTTAGACTTTTAGTTCCAAAGGTATGAATATTCTTATAGTTTTTGACATGATTCTTCTCATCATTTCAATTAGAATGGAATAAAATAGAATAAATGAGAGAAACGTACAATTCTGAAGAGAATCGAGGTGGTCCAACGGCTACGCCTGGTCCCAGCCAAAAAGTAATTATTGCTTTGGTTGAGATTGGTTCATGGGAGGATGTGGAGCGACTAAATCGATTCAATTCTGTATCTGGTATGATTTCATCGGCAATGATTGTCATCCGAATGGGTTCATTCGGTCTCGCCATTGAAGACAGCTGAGAAATGTCTCGTTTTAAAAATATTTCCCCTACATAAAACAACAAACATGTGGTCAATTTTAAACGGTTAATTATTACAATGAAAATACAAAATGCAAAATGGGGGGATGTTGAAATGTATTGTAAATGTGAGCTTCAAATGAAGGCATTTGAACTCGATTTACCTGTCATTGGATCCAAATCGAAGAAACTAACAAATGGATTGGAATCAGTCAAAAATCCATAGCGAATCAGTCTTTTATTTTGTGTATCACCATCCACAGCGAACACTTTTGTAATGAGATCGCCCTGTAAATTACAATGCAAAAAATGAGTGCACACGAACATTTAAAAAATGACTCGACACTTCATGTTTTCTATATTTTTCATAAATATTTCATCAGAAAATAGTACATTTTTTTTTAAATCCAGCTCTAGACACAAGGAGTCATTTATTTTATTTTATTTTTATTGTACATATTCCTTACTTTTTGTATGGTTTTGGGAATTTCCACATAAGCTGGAAGAATTCGAAATTCTGGAGGTGTGTCCTGAACGTCTTGAACAGCCACGACCACTTCTGAAACGAGCACATTCCGAGTGTCCACGTTTGTATTCGTGTACGCGTTCTGTTTCGGGAAATCACACATACATAAATACATTACACATTGACATTAGGAAATGAGGAAACAAATAAATCACGTGCATTGAAAAGAAATCACTCCTTGTTTTTATTTACATACTATGCAATTCTCTCGAATATCATGTGTATTATTATTTCTTCATATCGTATATATTATATATTTAGACTCACTAGATTTAAATTATGTCGGTCATCGATCAAAAAATAAAAAAAACACTGCCAAAATCCCAAATCCCGAATTCATTACAGATTTTTAAAGTTACCTAGTTCTCTATAATTTTCCATTGGAAAAGGGTAAAAGTCAAGTCATTGACGGAAAATACATGAGAATATTTAATTAGCATAAAAGATATACGTTGTCAGCCTTTCATTTTCCCTGCCTTTTATGATTCTGTAACAGAATTTCTGTTTCATATGTACGGAAATGGAAAAAGCAAACTTTTCGAGGATATATGAAACGCTTCACTCCACACACACACACACACACATACACAGAAATAGCAACAAGCTCACATGATGGGATGTACAGAAATGTGAGAAGACAAACTTTTTTTCTATATACGGCAATACATGTGGAGAGTTGAGAGAGAGCTGAGAGCTGAGAGCCATGAAGGCTAAAAGGCAAAACTATTGAGCACTACAAGAGAAAAGTGTAACCTCGAAAATGACGGTGACTGTGTCCACAGGAGGAGTGTAAAAGAATTCCAATTGGTGCATGCATACATATTTGAATCCGAATCCGAATCGTCCAAACTAAATCAGGGTTATCACGTAACGATTTTCCCCTGTACTTTGTATATTTTTTTTTTGTATTTTTGTGTATTTTTTCTTTTGCAGTAATTGCACATTTGTACATGTTACTCTGATCGATCCTAATCCTAAAAGTTATCTGTTTTTTGCATGATTTGTATGTGTGATGTCTACAGATATTTATTTCCTCATGACGTTTTATTTTCATGTTTTGGGTTTTTGGCTATGGCAGCAAATAATTTCTTATGCATACACAATACACACAAAAAAACAACCTACTAAAATGTGTAGCTGTGTAGCCATCTTAATTAAAACTGGCAATTGGCTTAATTTCCCCATATATATACTATACATGTTTGGCTTCGTGTTGCATACAAATGTTTTTGGATAGGAGCAGCTGCATTTACAAAATTTCATGGCACAAGGTTACGGCTCAAATCTTTTTACAAAGTTGAATATTTCAAACTAGCTTTGTTGGTTTTTCGGTTGTGAAATGAAAATACAAAAATACATGGATATAATGGACATGAGTGTTAGAGAAAGCTCTTTAGCGGAGAACATCTATTGAAAATAAATACTCCACACTCACGCTATGAAAAATCCTACACGTGCTTTGAACTGTATAGGTACAAAAAAAAAATTAAAATGGATTTAGAAAGAGAATGTCTCGTAAATAAATAATACAATTGTGATGAGGATCCTGAAAATACACCACACAATACTGTGTACAAAATTTCAATACTCTCCTAGTTTTCTGTCGTCGCATGTACGATATAATACAGATAAACGGCTCGTGTGTGTTTGTGTAAATGTGAGTATCGTGTGTGAACACAAAGTTTTTATATTAATTGACAGAGTGTGTATGTGCGTTCGTTGGACGGAAAATGCACAAGTTTTTTTTTACTTGCTGCTAACTTTATAACTGGAAACGTCTATACTTTTCAAGTACGAAGGAGAAATAAAAAGAGCCAATAAGGGACATCCGTCTAGCCACTAGTCATTCTCCTCATTTTTTTCGGCATAAGGTCTAATGTATCTGTATAGTGAATTCATATGGAAAAAATACTGATATTTCATTGCCATATCAATTTCTGAATTCTTTCCCCACAAAAATTCGTACTCGTGTGGATGGGGAATTTGGAGGAAGTTTGTGGGATTTTTTAGGTTTAGTTCACATAACCCGAACGATGCAACTTGACTGAATGCCCAGTCAAAAGTCTGAAAGTAAACCAAGGTTTTTTACATTTTTTCCTTTAACCATTTTTTCTTCACGTCTCTCTTCTCGAAAAATATTATTAAAAAAACTAATCGACAATTTCATGACATTTTATTGTCTTGATTTAACGCCCTGAGAATAAGAAGTATGAAGAAGTACATATGTACATACAGATATTTAGCTTTTATGGGAGGCTGGCCAATAATGTATTCAATTTTCTTACCATGATTAAGACGGTGGTGGTGAACCATGGTTCGGTCTCATAATCCAATGGTTTCTTCAAATACAATGTTCCCTCCGTCCGATTATTCGACAACAGTCTCTGCTTTAATTCTATTCTCTCCTCTTTATCCTGAAAATCCCATTTAGACACACAATTCAATTAGAATTTAGAATATCCCCATTTCCCCCCAATTAATTCTTACATCGTTTCCTTAAACACACGTGGGAAATGTCTAATGAGCTCTTTCATTAAAAATTACAAGCTGTGATAGGTTGTAAAACAGTGAGAAGGTACTATTTAATTGCCCTCAACCATTGTTAATTCATCAATTAAAAACGTTCTCATAATCGGTTTATTGGATCAATTTCCTTCTTGAGCAGTAAAACTGAAACTGAAACTGAAAGTACTTGCTGTTTTGTTTGCATTTTTACTAGGTATACTTTCTACCAGGAACAACGAAAACAGCAAGACAAAAGTAACTGGCCAGTGCCAATTAGGGCACAAAGAGGCCAATAAAAATAAAACGGTTTCTACAATATCTTGTTTCCAAATTCAAATTCTAAAGGCAGTTTTTATAAGAAAATTAATATAATTGGTCGCAATGAGTGACTAATTAAAAGTTTAAACAATGAACAATATTTGATGTAGTTTCCTGGTCAGTTCTAGGTTTTCAATAATATTGATTAATTTGAATTTGAATTCCTTGAGCACCACAACTGGTATTTCCCCACATGTCCACAAATAAAGTATATATGCATACAAAATATATATATATATGGATAAAAAAGGAAGGGGATTATCTTATTTCTTACCCGCATCTCGAGGATGACAACACGAGCATTCAAGTCATTTTTTATCACAACGAATTTATCCAGCTGTGCCCCAACTGGAGTGTCCTGAGGAACATGAAAAAAAATACAAAGCATTACAATACAATGACCAACGATAAAAGTCAAGTCAATAATATCCCGCTTGTCCATAACTCTCTGTCTCTATCTGTCTCTCTCTCTCTTTCTCTCTCTCTTACTTGTCTCAATACCAATACCATAGTGACAATGACACTTTCTTCCTCTTGTACAGATATTTTTTATATTTATCTCTTTCTCTTTCTCCTACAAATCGATAAATCCTTCATCTCTTTCAATATCGGCGGATAGACAATGTACCACGAAAATTCGGTCGTCCTGCATGATGTTCATGTGACCATTTAGCCAAATAAAAAAATGAAGACATCCAAAATTATGTAACAAATCCGATTTTTTATTTTATTGCGCACAGATATGAAACAATAAATGTCAATGAAAATTTGAAATCCCTTTGAAAAACATTCCCTCCCAAAAATATATATATATATTCTGACAAAGTAAGCCCATTTTGCCTGTACACTTTCAATATTCTCAATCCTCAATCCATCCGATTAGTTCGCACCACAGGGAAAATTAAAACAAGGGAATAATAAAAGAATACATATAGGTACTTAGAACACTGGATTTTCCTATAGAATGATTTCTTATTGTATCCGTAGCTTGTTGCCGTAATTATCATGATATAATTATCTGTATGGACTTGTTCTAACTCGTTTCTCATTTCCCAGAATCACGAATCCAGATTCCAGTCCAGACAGAGGTAGAAAAAATGTAGGATATATATGCAAAAAATGTGTAGTTTCGTTATATGGCAGTCGGAACAACTCGATCACTTTTCTCCCATTGCATTGCATTGCATTGCATTCTGTGTTGTATTGTATTGTAATATTCTATTGCATTACATTGCAAAAAGCGTGACTTTCTTCCTATTGACCTCATTTAATTTATCGGGCTTTGCATCACGGGCTCGTTTTTTTTTTACTTACCTACTCTGACTTGTGACGGGTGTGTACGCCTTTTACCCATTGTGAAATATTAATGTGCATGAATTAGAAACCTCAAAGCGTATAATGTATTCAGCATAGCTTTCCCTCGTTCGTTTACGTATGCACATATGTATTTTACATATCCTACAGAAAACTCTGCTTATATTTTCTAATGGTATATTTAAAGCCATGCCGGGTTTTGCTTTTTGAGCAGCAGCAGCAACCCCATGAGTTGAGTCATGTCTTACTTTCCGTTAAAACTCGTATTAATTTAAAAAGACATTTTCTTTTCCCTTCGTCTTTGTATGTAGTCCAGTTTTTATTTGCATGCCAAAAAGTTATTTGGTCGTCCTTTCTTTTGAAAAATGCGAACGTCTGAACGATTTTTTCTTCAGGATCTCTGTTATAATTATTTGTATATTAGTAAATATATATTAGTGAATTTATTTCATGTATGTATTCTCAAAATTTTCAGACAGTACAGACACGTGTCAAAAAAACCTGCGTATATGTAAAATAAAAACAGGGGGGAAGCGTATACGCAATTCATAGCAATTCTGTATTCCGTTTTCCATAGGTTGAAACTTGATGAATAAAAAAAGTGTTTGTGACTTTCTCCTCAAAGTATTTTACACATGCCCACTGTTTGTTTATATGAGACATCCTTTTCCCCCTTTTTTTACTACTACAAACGTAGTAACTTGTATAAGTCCCATTTGTGAACGGCAGGAAAAACGTTGGTTGAAAAGTTGTAGAAGGGAAAGAATATCAAGTTGTTTGTATGGAGAACTGAAAACTCTAATGCATAAAGCAGTTCATCATCAAAAAAAAAGGGTAGAGATATAGATTGTTTGGCTAGGCAAATTTACTATACCACATTCAAACTCGAGAGAGTTGAAAGTTGAGAGTTTCACTCACTCACAAGTCACAAGGTTTGTGACTTTTGAGTACACTCATCCGTGTATATTTGTCCCTGTAGTCCATGAATGTAGCTACCCTTTATACATGTACTTGAAAAGTACATTCTACATTCTCCGATTTGAGTATTTTTCTCTTGAGATGGTGACATAAATTTGAGGATTGCGTGTCAACGCAAACCCAAGACCGAGTGGCGATGATCTCATTTTCAGTTCTCTCTCTCTTTCTCCCTCTCTCTACATTTTTGGTGACCTAGATCTGACTAAAAAAAATGCATGTCAACATCTCCAGACTCGAGTAAACTCACTTGAATTGACTGGAACAACTCCTATACTACAACTAAAAAAACTGGAACTAATATTCCAACTCGAATAGAAATACACAGAATATATAAAAGCTGGAAAACAAATATTGAGAACTCTTCTTTTAGAATATTTGGATACATGTATATACACACAATATTAAGAAAAAAACATGAGACGTTCTCAACCTCAACCATCTGTAGAAAAAGAAACCCAAACCGAAACCAAAACCAAATCCTTTATATTTTTTTTATGTGCGATATGAATGAAACCGAAGCGAGTTACTAATCACCAATTTTGAAGCCACAACCTCCATCAAAATCAAAATCAGCATCATCATCCAAAGACCCTGAATGTCTGAATGTTCACAATTCCCAATAGCAATCAACATCAACCAGAATGAAGAAATTCATCTCTGACGATGACGAGTCGCCAGTCGTCAGCAGTAAAACCAAAACCGAAAAAACCGTATGACGACAATAGAGGGAAAATATCGGTATGCCAATGCAAATGCAAATACGGCAAACGAAAATAGAAATACCTTCCCCAGAACGGATTTTATTTGTCTCGCTTCAGGGCTAATGAAGTGTTAATTTCTTTTTGGATGTGAATTATGAGTGGCTTAACTGCCCGCTTCAATGTCAACCCTCGACTATAGCATTGAAAAATATTAACGAGAAATCTGATGAATTAGGCTTTCACCTTTCACCATTTACATTCAGCAGCCGTTTCTCGTGCTTCCTCTCTCTTTACCCATTGAAGATTCCGCATAAATGTATGCAGATGCAATGTAAACTACTACCAAAACTACATAGAATAATCATTTAGATTTAGTACATGTTGTTTTAGTTTGAGTTTTAGTTGCTTAATCTTCGGGTGAGGAAAAGCGAGAAAAAAACTTAAAAAGGCGGAGTTTTTTCCTTCCAGACCTTTCACACTTTTTTTTGACAAGGTTTCAAACTCAAACATATACAAATTAATATTCAAACCATGGTCATTTTTTAATTATGATTATGATCGTTAAGAGTAATAAACACACAAATTTAAATGTGATTTTGTTTCCTTCTTTATTTTTCACGCATCCTAGTTGGTTGCTCAATTATCATAGTAGTAGAAAAAACGTTCACTTTTTATATCTCTCTATTTATTTTAGTTTCGGATTTTACATGTAGAGCAAGGGCTTTTTTTAATGTGGCAGCAGATAGGAGATAAAATGGAAAACTTGTGAAGGATTTACTTTTGAGCTTACGAGTAGTTTCAGGTTTCGAGGTTAAGTCGAGTTTTTCCCTTTCTTTCTAGATTTGGATGAGTTTCGTGTCTCCGTGAGTGAGGGAAAAGTGAAAAGTAAACGAATCAATAATACATGATGCCTTTTTGTCTTTTGTCTTTTGTCTTTCGTCGTTCGTCTTTCGTCTCTTCAAAATATGAAAATCTGCGGCATTGCCATTACAATAAAACATTCTCTAATTCTGAAGGAAACATTATTATTATGATCATAATTGTTTGGAATTGAAATTGAAAAGAGAGAGGACAGACAATGGTAATTGTAATTGGTTGGTGTGTAATGGTCCAAATTGCATTTATTCTCTGTGTCATGGATGATGAGACGACTTGGAATTTGTCCCTTTTTCTCAACCCAAATACTAACAATAAATAAAGGCTTTCCAGTAATATCTGTACATGTGGAAATGCGTAAACGTAAAGTGTATTTGAGCGTGGAGAGTGGGAAAAAAGGGAAAAATCATTTAGGTAAAAAGTGAAAAAAAGAAGAAAAAACATGCTTAAATCGGGGGAATTGAGAATCGGGAAGCTTTTACCTGAACTACCCGGAAAAACTTAATTCTCCTTCTCTTTCTCTCTCGTTTGTTCGTTGGTTCGTTCAATCTGTCTTTTATCTTACATTAACTTGGGAAAGAAAATGCAAACGGCACGTGTCGTCACGACAAAACCATTCCACTTTCCCTTTTTTCTATATACCTTTTCCATTGGCAACTGGAGAGAATGACTTTTCTCCATTCTCCATTCTCCATTCACCATTCACGCAACGTCTATTCTCTCCCCCACTAAATTCTCTGTTTTTTTCCCTTCCTCCCTCGCTCCAAAGCTTGTACTTTTCCACATAGGAATCGGAATATGTACAATATATGAATGACTTTTCCCCTCTAACTTCTAACTTCTATATGTGGGTAGTTAATTAGAGGGGAAAGTCAATATTCATAATCGACAAAGCACACTCTTCAAACTTGAGACTCGAGAAAACGAAGGATATTTATATCGTACAGATACACCAAAATAATGCGTAGTGCGTAGATGAGTCCATCACGGGTTTTTTTTCAAGTGCATTACCTTACATTCAAATTACAGATAAATCTACCTTTTAGCCTCCCTTTAATTCAATGTTAGTGCTCATGCTCATGTCTTAACAATGTCTAATGTCCACACGAGCCTTTATTTTTTAGCAATACGGATTTAAATTGCATACATACAAGAAAAAATGGTGCAGAATTGCATAATTCAATTTGTTGACCTTGTGTAATCAGTTTCATCAGTCATCGGATAGTAATAAAATGAAAATTCTTAACACGTCTCAATCTGATTTGGAATGCTGCAGACTGCAGACGATTCCGAGTTCAGAGCCGGACAATGAATCGTACAGGCATTCAAAAATCATCCAAGGACTTTCTTTTATCCACCACCGTGAAAGAAATGGTAAGAAACGTTTACCGTTTGACAAATCATGTAAAATTGTACTAGTAAACGTTTTGTATTTTGTATTTGTATCGATATTTAGGAGGTTTACCATTCAATTCAAGTATTCGATTCTGGATTTTGATTAACCTTTCATGTTGTTGTTTGTTGTATCTGTATTTGTATTTGCATTGTGCATTCAAAATCGAGAAAGGAAAATCGAGCATGTTGTCTTTTAAAAACTCACTGGCAATCAGTTTTGGAAAAGGTATGGACGTCGCAGTTTGTCAGACTGTCCATGCACTTGCCATATTTCAAGTGTCTCGTGTCTTTTTTCCCTAATGTGCATTCAAGTTTCAAGGATTGGACGGGGCATGTGGATGTTTAGTGAGCGTGTTATTTTGTAATCGTAAGTGGACAAAAAACGAAAGGAGACACGCATCAAGTATATGGAGAACGAAAGGAATTCTAATTCACTATAAAAATACAAATACAGTAAATACACACACAAACAACCAGCCTCGTGTGTAGGATTTAGCATTTCAAAAATTGGATTCAAAATCCAAATTCCAAATGGTTCAAGGAAAGTACATACTTATGTGAAAAGAACAATTTCAAAAAATCTGATGAGAAATTCACAAAATTTTAAATATACCCATTAAATATCGTATGTGATTATGTGTAATGTGCATCAACTACTACATACTTTTACACACTCATATCATCATTCATTATATTTCCCCCTGCAGTTGTTTTTCTATTTATACTTATACTTATGCAAGTTTTGTCTTGTGCACATATGTGTCGTAAATATTAGGACAACTGTGAGACTCTGAGGTTTTGTAGTAAGAATGAAAGTCTAACTGCTGCTCAAAACTTTTATAATATTCTCCATATATCTTACGAATATACATTATGTAGATTGATGTTTCCATAAACTATCTCAAGGCTGTCGTCACTGCACATAAAAAAATATATTACACTAATATTTTCACCGTCGTCCTTATCTATGGCTATATTTAACGTAAATGCTACAACGTGCTACGCTTCATTTTTTTTCTTCTTCTTCAACTGACTGACTGACTGAATACTCACGATGCGACGAGGAGAAAGTAAAAGAAACGACACTACTCCAAAAAAAATACAAATAGAAATACAACTGTAGACATAATAGTGAGTGTGTGAGTGTACGGGAGTAATAGCACAATGGCAGTCAATATTACCATAGGAACTCCAGTTGCACGCGGTGAAAACAAAGGGGTAAATCCTATCTTGACAGTACAATAGGCGGACTTGTGCATGCATCGCATCGTCTGTGTGTATATGTTTGATGTATGCAATGCATTTCACTTTGTTTTTTTTCAAAATTCCAACTCGCTTTTTGAGTTCTTCAAACCATTCAGAATTCGGAATTTCCCCTCGACTCGAATTCACACAGCCAAATGCACCAAAGTCCATGTAGGTATATCTTATTTATAAGCAAATCATAAAAGGGGCATACAAAAGGTGTAATATAATTTGGTCGTGTCTAAATTCCAAATGTATACAAGTTGGGGCTCCTATTTCGTATTTCCATCATTTTTCTAGAACCAGAACCAGAATCATGTTGTGTGACATATGATTATAATTATGTTTAAATGCTCTTCCAGATATATAACGATGGAGAAAATTATGTATATCGGCTAAAACCGAAGACTGCCATATACAGATATTTATTATTGCGTAACATCCATCATTTTCATTTTTTGTTTCTTTTTGGCTAACTCTCATTTCTGGTTTCAAAAGCTTATTTGTCATTTGCATTTTCATTTATGTTTACTCACCCCAAATATTTTGTCGACTGTCGAATGTCGTTGTCGTTGTCGTTGTTGTCGTCTACAGATAATCGACAGGGAATGAAAAGTTACACAGGATTTCATAAATAACGTTGACATAATGTAGAAATATTCAGCTTTTAGCTTTCAACATTTTCTGGGAATTCATATTATTATACAAACTGCGAACCTTTATCCTTTTCAGTCTGCTTTAGTGTTTTTTCTGGAAACGCAGGTCCTCACGCATCCAAATATCCCAAACACAATGAAAAAAACACATGACATTTACGATAGAACGACAAGACATTTCAAAGTCTCTTTCGTCACTGGGGACTGATGACGGAACAACACTTGAACGTCACCGAGTAGCCGAGTACCATCCCCTTTCTACGTATCTCTTCCCTTGCTCTCTCTCTCTTCCTGTCTTTCTCACCCTCTTTTTCTATTCTCTATTCTGTCCAAACTATACAGTCGTTTTATGGATTTCGGTGTTTGCCAAAGCTAAAACTCATGAAAAGAAGAGCTAATAATAATATAATGACGACCAAGTTTGATGCATGTGTTTGAATGCACCTCATCGATTATCTCTAAAACTCAAACTGGAAAAGCTTGATTTTCTATTCATTTCCCGTGTTTGTGTGTGTGTGTGTGTGTGTGTATGGAGAAAATTTCCTCATTGTGTGTCAGAGTCCATTGTCTGGTCGTGGGTGGTTGGCTGCATAACATTTGAACATTTGTCTGGTGTGGAGGCCGAGTTGTTGTTGTTTGGGGAATGAGTCGGTGCATTGAAAATACTCTCACCCTTTACAATCGTCCAAAAAAATATATCTCTCTCTCTCTTGCTCCCTCTCCCTCACTTTCTTATATTCTTATCTTGTGCATTTTCCAGCTAATGTCCAATAATAGCATGAGAAGAGAGAATAAGAAATAGCACTTGAGAAATCTGAACTAGTTTTTCCAGCATGTGCAGCATCTAAATCAAAATACAAACGTGTGTTGTTTGTAATGACCAGTGCATTTTTTTGGGGGGAGAATGAAAACAAAATCAAGGAGGAAATGAAAATGAAAGGGAAAGTAAAAGGATGAAAAGGTTGTTGGGAAAATAGATTGGTTATTGGCTTTATTGTAGAATGTAAAGAGTAAAAGGATGGGGGGAAAAACTAGAACTTCTGTTCTGTTGTTTGTGTTCTAAATAGCATACAAGTAAAAAGTAAGAGTAAAAGAGTTAATAAATAACATGAGAGGGAGAATCAAAGAGGAGGAGGAGGAGAATAGTAGTAAGGAGAAGCTGAAGGCTCGTGTTATTTTCTTGGTGAAATGGACAATGGACAGTGTAGTTTTAGTGGTACATAGTACAAATATACAAATGCCGGAAATATTATTATTATTATTAAAGCAATAAGCTTAAAAGGTCCACATGTGTATCTGTAGGTGTAGGTGTGCCTCTGAATAGATATTGACTGGGTACGGATGAAGAAATGGGTCAATTGGGCTTTCCCTTCATTTTCATTTTTCATTTTCTTTAAAGACGTGTGCGGGATTCAAACATTCAATATCCTGAGAGTCAAACCCTAATTCGAATACAAAGTCGAATAGAGAAAAAGAAAAAATGTATACTTACACGCGCGTGTTCCTCTTTTTCTCTTGTTTATCTCTGGATTTTTTATTCTGATTCTATTGAAATCCTACTCGAGTCGAGAGTTTCTTTTGTACACTCAATGAGGACGAGAGTGAGTACACAAATTATTGAATTGAGCTCAATCAGAAATTCTGATTCTATAATTCTAATTCCAAGTGAGAAGACTTGAATTCACGATCAGACGTTTGTATTTATATCGTCGTGGTTCCAATCCGATTTTGATTCATGGGTAAACAAATGTATGTTTGTGCTCATTTTCCTTTTCCATGATCTCATTCCCACCATCCTCCATCTAATTCCTAATCATCTCTCCTCTAAACAATCCGATATTTTGTGCATGACTAAAACAATATAAAACATCCTTGGGAAAACCTTTAAAATTCTCCAGAGTAAAATCAATTGAAAAAATCATTTTATCTATATAAAAAAAAGGATAAAATATTTCTATTGTTTTGTGTTTTTGTGTTTTTGTGTACACAGTACACACATGAAAAAATGTTAGAGTAAAATGTTTAAATGTTTCATATGTAGATATTTAATTGGAGGGAAGGCCATTTCTTCGAAACAGATTACACTCCGACCCCACTCGATAAATTTTTAATGTGTCTATTTAGACGGGAAGCATGTCAAGGTTTTGAATGGATGACGTAACCCCCCCTTTCTCGTGTACATTTACTTTAATATTAGCGCTTCAATTCTGGAAGGAACGATATAGAAAATACAGAGCCTATACTTGAATGGACATTCAAATTCAAATTCATACATGTGGACACAGGAGAAAGTTGGAGTTGTGATGGTGAATGCGAGACAATGAGCGTCGTCTTCACTTTTTATTTTGTTTTCCTTTCCTTTCTCTGGTTATGAGGATATGAAATTTTGAAAAGCCTCCCTTTTGAACGGGGACACATGAAATAGTCACTTGACAAAAAAAACAAGTTGAAGTAACAATTATAATGGATTGTGGATTTATACAGACATATGATTGTATAGCGTGATGCGTCCAATTTCAAAAAACACTATACAACTTTCTCTTAACTCCACTCAACTCAACTCAACGCAACTCCCACAAGGAACAACAGCAATAGCAACAACAAGTTCCGAATTGTCCTAAATTCCCGGCTCTATATATTTTATTTAGATATGCGTTTCATACTGTTCCACTTATTCCTCGCACTCATTCCAACTTCAATGTATATAACTTACATACACTCAATATATGACTACTCAGCTTTCTCTTTTCCTTCTCGCTATATGAACTATTGACGAAACGTTTAGAGTAAATATGTATGAGTCTGATAATTCACCCAATGGATACCTATTTTAAATCGTACATAATTACCGTTTTCATTTTCATTTTCATTTTAGTTTTTTCAAAACAAAAACAAAAACAAAAAAAAAATGAGACCAAATGAGAAAACCTGCAGTCTGCAGGGAAATATTCGATATATTTGTAGACATAGTGTGGTTGTGGTTTGAGTTTGATTGATTTTTACATCTATGCACGTGATTGCGTGTGTCTTATCATGATATATTTGATATGAATCTGAGGACCTTTAAGACGATTTCTAATTTGTATCCTTGTAAAATGTGAGACACGGAGATAGAGAGGGAGAGAAACTTGCTATTTATGTGAAAACAAAAGGATATTTGTGGATTTGATTGTGTGTGTGTATAGTGTATGTATTTTGTATATATATTTTTTTTTTACCTCGCGAACATTGAGGAGTTTGGTTCCGAGGACGGCATTGCTAGTGGTCGCACTGGTGGTGGCAGTGATGACGGCTGGGACTTGTGTGTAGTCTCCTGTAGTGTCTCGAACTCGTAATTTGAATTCATATGTCCGACCCTCGTCAAGTGGTTTACTCAGGAGAACATCAGCTTGACACAAGCTCTCAGTGAGAGAGCACCCGAGGAACTCGAGTGACAGCAGAGATTTTCCCACATTACCCAAAACTTCAAAGGCCAACGGGAAGTTATTGTCAGAATCGGATGCTTTGAGTCGGTAGATTATCGTGCCCACCTTCAATCATCCACCAACACAAAAAATAGAATCATTATACATACTAATAGATAGTTTACACACAAATATATTGACATTCTTTCACCATGTACTGATCCAGCTCTTTTGTCACTGACCATAGACAGTTGGAGGCGGAGAACAATGGACATAAAGGACAACAAAAAGCTCATACCATATCTGTAGTCTTTTTTTTGGGGGGGGTGGGGATTCTGAAGGGAATTCCTATATTCCTATACATGATATATTAAGTTGTTAGCAACAGCTGCTCTCAAATGGCTTTATTAAATTTTCAATCTATTCATAAGACTTCCGCAAAAAATGTCTCGTCTCGCATAAATCACACTTGAAGTGCACCACCAAAAAATACATGCAGACATTTATTTTTAGATGTCACTTGGGAGGAGTAGTCAGGTGAATGCCCTATTGTAAATTCTATGTTGTACTTACATTCAAAGTGTATTGTATTCATTTTATTTCATTAGAATAATAATAATAATAATAATGGTGGAATTAAAATAAATTACCGGGGTGTCGTAAGGAACGAGCACTATCCTCATATTTGTGTCCACGTCGAGTAATGGGTAATTCCCCGTGGACAGAGCCAGGAGAGTCAAAAGTATACCAAAACAAGTCCATGTTTTAGTACAAAATGAATTCACATCCATTCTGAAGCTCAATCTCTCTCCTCGTCTTGAGTAGACGAGATTTTGGAGAATTTTTTATTTATCTTGAAATATCGTAGAGGATTGAAACGATCACTATTCACATTTTAATCACTTAAGAATTGTAATTGTCTGTTGATTGTTAGATTCACTGGCGGAACTTTAATATAAAGATAAAGAGAAAGAGAAGTTTCATAGTTAACTAAATCACTAATTGTAGTCAGTAAAATTCCTAAACGTTGGGAGATGTAACAATTGTGTGTACTTGTACTTGCTTTCTCTTCTTCTTTCTGGCCACACTTCACTTTCACTTTTCAAACGATTGACTCTAATTGTGCTGTACTCACTGTCCATTTGTTATCTATAGTTGGGAGTTAGTCTGAGCAAACTATGGGGTTAAACGTTAAACGACGAGTTTATCCCCGTCAATATCCACATTGATACTATTGATAGTCAGGGGGAGATGGGAGAAAGGGAAATCAAGTGTCCAACAATTCACTGGATCCATCCGAGCGGTCATTTCTCCCGAAATTTCCATAAATTATTACAATTGCTGTTTTCCTCGACGAGTCGTCGTTTCCCTTTGTAGTCGGAGTAGCAGTTGTAAACGAGCGTAAACTGTCGGCATTTTAAAAATTGAAAAGGTCTTTGACGGGAAGAGTTCTCCTCTCCTCAATTCATTGTAGTCATTCGAATGACCAATTCCAATTCCAATTCCGGCTCCAATAATTGTTTGTTGCATTTTGAATTTTTTTCTTTCCTTAGTCCTATTTGTCCCCTTGCTCTTTTCCTCGTCTCTCGCTCACTCCTTCATAACTGATGACGATGCTATATTGATAGCCATTGGAATTCCATTTCCTTCCCCGTTTCCCCTTCATCCAAACTTGAAGTTGAAGTTGAGAATTGAAATGAATGACTTGATGGATATTTGTAAAACACACACACGCAGTTCAGTATATACTAAAACTATGTACACAGTAGCAAATGGGAGCTGATTGTGAGTAGTACTTTGAATATTGAGAAAAATACAGATATTATATAATTATATATATATTTATATTTATTGTATCTATGTCTTATTTTATTTGTGAGCTCACAAAATATTGAGAAAGGCCTTTAGATACAGAAACACACTGTTTTTTTTGCAGTGTTCCGGGGAAATGTATTTTTTTTAGTTATTGTATACAATTGGGATTGTTGGTTGGCCTACTTTACCCGAAATCGGAATGTGACTGTGACTGTATGATAAAGAGGAGGATTTGATAATATTTGTGGCAGGGTAGTTAGTAGTTAGTGGGGTATGTACACACTTAACGGGGAGGAGAAAGTACTTGTATTTTATACGAGGGCAGGGAAAGGCAAGAAATGAACTGTCCACTATCTACTGTCATATTCATATTCATTTTCATTTTCACCATGTATATCTTTCCATATATGTATCCAGTTTTAATTCACAATTCACAATATATAGAGTGACCACACCACATGTACGATATGTCCATACGTGGATTTATATATGGAACACTCGAGAGTTTCTAGTTTCTATAGTGAATATATACGACGGTGTAGTCGATGTCGATGGGATATTAATCGGTGACAATCGTCCATTTATCGATTCATTGGTTTGGTTCTTCACCAATCCTATATAGCTAAATAATTCAACTTGTTTGTGTGTGTGTACTCAGTACTTTGAAGAGGAGTCGTCGTTTTCGTCGTGTTGATGGGGATGACACATTTTCCAAGAAGAAATTCCAATGGACACTCGCGAATATTCTTATTTTTCCTGGAAAACGTTCACTGAATGATGCATATGTATTATGTATGGAATATATAGATAATGCTCGCTAATCCAAAGTTAAGAGTCCATATGCCGGCCTAATATACACACTCGAAATTTCTCGTTGTACTGGTAGAATTTAGAGGAGTAATATATATCTGTAGTCTGGAGTAGATAGTGAGTAAGTAGGTATTGACCACTGAATATTAATATTAATTTCCATGTACACATAAACTCTCTATTATTTCCATAACTTGAATTCACCGAGGAAGTCCCAGACGTATTCGAATAAGTTAGACATGCCACAGCTTTCCTTCTTATTAGCTATTTGTTTCACTATATGTCGGACAGGACATGTAACGTGTGAGAGAGCGACTACCTCACGTTTTTATTTAGTGATGTCATTCAATTTCAGTCTGTGACCGTTGATGAGACGATTCTCGTCACCACAAGTCCAACCCAATTTACTCTCATATTTGATTTGATTTTGATTACCAAACACAAATCCTCAGAGCAGAGTCACAAGCTAATTGTAATTGTAATCGTAATTGTCTTTTATTTGTTTTGCTAAATCCAACACACTTTTATTGACTTTCTTCTTTAAAATATTTTTCAATGGGATTTCTGTGTTTATAAAATCTTGATTTTCTCCTTTACCAGACGGAATTTTCAGCAAGTCACATAAAAATTTGCTTATTCTGATAGTTTTTTCATGAAAATATTCACTATCGTCACTTTTAGTTTTAGTTGTGTTAACCTGTTTATTTCGTTGTTTTGTTTTTGTTTTGTTTACAATACAAAAAAACAAAGATTGAAAAACAATTGGGAATAATGGAGAAAAACTATTCTGTTTTTGTGTGTACAAAAGACGACAGTACTCGAGCTCTGGTTCAATCACGAGACACATGTATACACTCACTTTCACACTCACAACTCACATGCCGAAGCAAAAATGGAATTTGAATGAATTCGAAATGGGTAACGGCTAACGGCAGTATCTAATATGGAATGTGTACTAGTAAAAGCTCGTTCGGGCAACAGCAAGTGCTTTCTCACTGAGTGCCACACGCCAACTGAATTCCCGTTTCAGACGCTTTGCGTGTTCTCCCGACCAAGCCAAAGCTACAACCAGGAATATACAAAACTGTGCATACGAATTACGAATACGATTGAGCTGCCTGTTTGTATTTGTATATCCTCCACATTAGCTCTCTCTCTTTCTCTTTCTCTTTCTCTCCCTCTCAAGTTTGATTTGTATTTTTTGTATTTGTGCATAATAATACACAATGTACTTTGTTTCTATATACGTATGAGCTGTGCTCTCGCTCTCTTTGCATATTGCACCCTCTCCATTGGCATCAGGAAGAATTTCGTATGTATCCATGAGAAAATCATATCTACAAATATTCTACACTTTCTTTGTCGCGTCATGAGTCATAATTGCCACATAGCATTTGTTTAATTGCAAGATTTCCATTGAATAACTTTCCATTTTATATTGGGTTTGACCATGATGCGAAAAAAAAAATGAAATGAACCTCGAAATGAACATTCCATTTTGTTTGTACATAGTATGAAAGTTTTGTTTTGTTTTTTTGTTTTTTTTATTCATATCAATTCAATGATTATTGTACTCGAGATTTTTATAGACTTTTTATATTTATGGTCGTAAATATTTAGATAAACGCACGTACCATTTCACATTTCACATGTCATATTTCAAATTTACTGTTTTAACATTATGTACTTGAGGATTTGAGCATTGTGATGACCATTTTAATGCAACGAAATAGGATAAAATCCAAACAACATTTCAATCTCATTTATGCAAAGCGCAAGGCTGGACATAGTAAGGTGAGATGTGAATCGTGAATCAATTTAGTGTCAGGTCAAGGGATTTTCTTTGAATTTTCATTTTAAAAAAAACGAATGTGAAAGTGAACAGTAAAAAAAAATTAAATTTGAGTATCAGTGCACGGTTTTTTTCATTTCACTTTTCTTTTTCTATTGCGATTGCGAGCATGAAAAAAAAAGATAGAAAAAGAGCCATGTGACGATTGAGTGGACTTACTAAATCACTTTAAATTACACCATATGCATACAATCATGAATATAAATACGCATAAAAATAGTAATAATAATATTAGACGACCGTGTACTTGTGAAAGTTGTGAAAGAAGTATAAAATAATCTGTCCTTATAGATCCAAAGAATGAGGCACGAGGTGTTCAAGACAAGTAATTTTTCACAAAAAACAAAAAACGCCAAAAACCAAACACCTACAATATACAAAACAAATCCAACTATTTACAACACATTTCTACCACATGTAAGCCTTTTCCCTCCGTGTACGTACATATACTTTTTCTACATACATATTGCATAATTCATAATTCCTTTATGATTTGTAAAGTGAAAGTCACATTATATAGCCAATGTGTGGAGAGAGAAAGAGAGAGCTAGAGAAAGAGAATATGAGAGAGAGAGAGAGAAAAGAGAAAATAAATACACATGCATACGCGGAAATGAAAGAAAAGGGTGTTTGGTGTTTGCTCTGATTTCGTTTCTTTTCCTTTGCATGCTCTCAGCTCAGCTCAGCTCTGCCCTAAACTCAAACTTTTCCAGCACTAAAAAAAGACGAGATGTTTGTCATGGTTTTCATTTGAGTCGGGGAGCAGAAGAAAAACAAATTGGTGTTAAATCAAGACATGCATACGATAATATTTCCATGCGCTGTGATATAATATTTGCAATATACTAATACTATTATGGACTAAAACTTATATGTATGAGATCTCAATTAAACTGCGTATCAAAATAATATAGGTCGTAAAATTTGTATGGAAAAGGCGAAGCTATACATGAAATACACAAACTAATAATCATTATTTAGTGTAATTTCTCAAAAAAATGTGAAAGCAAAGTATTACACGTGTTAGTCATATCGTATTTATTTTGTTTTTGAATTTTCCACATACATGTGATTTATTACATGTGAAAGCTTAAGCAGTACAATTACATTGCAATTGCATGTTTTGTATATATGTATAGTTCTTTTTTTCGGGGATTGAACATTTGATGATTGACATATTTGACGTAATCGACAGAAGCCCACTAATGAAAATATATGTACCTATTAAATCATATGATAAAAAATAAATCCGCAGTTGGTTGTGGCTATATACATTTTTAAATTAGCGTCCAGCTAAATATTTTTAAGTGTCTTGTTTGTAAGTAAATTTGGGTGAAGGTGAAGGAGAAAAGAAATGAGAAATGAAGCACGTTTTTTAAAATATTAAATGTATTATCCATAGGTAATATATGGATTGAAATTTCAATTTTAAATTCGAATGGATTCCAAATTTGTAATTGCTATAATAATAGTGATACTCACAAACTCTACAGATAATTGAAATTGAAATTGAAATCAAAAAGTTTCGAAAATCCCTGAGAAATCATCGGGTGTATCTTCAATATCCAGATCAAATTTGTCGAAATTGGAAATGTCACGTGGACCACGAAGTCTGGGTTTGATGGGGGGTTTCATTTTATGAGCTTGAATTCCATCCCAGTCAAATCCTTGAAACCAACGATGAGCGATAATGTCTCGGATCCCTCTCTGAGCCCCCAAACGTTCCCCAGGGATTTGACGACAGAGTCTCCGAATGAGTGAAACAGCTCCACGGCCAATATTCTTAGGGAAATTTATTGTCTCGATACCTTTCAAGATTTGATTGTAGGTTGTCAATGGGTCCGTTGCATCATTCGGCAATGCATCCGCGGACATTGGACCCCATGGTGGTCTGTCAAATATATTTATATATAGTACATACAACAAAACATTCATACATGTGTATACATACGATACTGTCTCCGAATCCAAATCTATTAATACCAACATATTTTTATTCCTCTACTATTTTTATCAAGACTCAAGGTCACAATATTCATGACGTCACACTTTCTACACTTGAATTATTTTTGAAACTGCTCTTCTGCCAATATAATATACTATAAGATGTAATAATTATGTTGTACACGAAAGAAATGTAAATATAATATGATATGTTTCTTACAGCCCACTTAAAAGTTCAAAAAGTAAAACTCCCAACGCCCAATAATCCACAGTCCGATCATGACCTCGATTGAGGATCACTTCTGGAGCGACATATTCGGGTGTCCCACAAAAAGTCCAACTTCTCTGTCCACTTGGGACCACTTTCGAAAAACCAAAATCAACCTGAGGAAAATTTCAAAAACAAAATAAAATAAAACAGCATTAGTTTACTCAACAAAAGACGAATGGAGATTATGGACGCTTTTTATCTTTATATGGATTTAATTTATAAATTTCCAATTTCTTTTGTACCAATTTAACGTATCCATCATTTGCGAGCCTATAAGAATTCATAATATTAATCCATACACAAATAAAAACAAAATGAATCCTGAATGGACTAGAATTTTTTTTAAATATATGTAGAATTGAGATAGAAATTTGAAATGGAAGAATTTACATGAGATTTTCCGGTTTCAGGTCTCTATAAAAATATAGGAATAATTATTATTATTGTAAATGTTCACTTTCGTTTTCATATAATTATTTGAAATTAGGGGATAAGAAAAATGGGCTCAATTTTTCAGTGATTCTATATGATGCTCACCTGTAGACGATATCTCGTTCATGTAGGAATTCGAGGGCGAGGACGACACAACCCGCTACAAACCTGGCCGTGTCTTCATCAAATGATCCTTTATCTCGAAGAATGGTCCAAACTTCTCCTCCCATACAGGCTTCCATGAGTAAATAAATGCATTTCGTGTCCTTGAATGTGCAGTACAGGCTTCATGAAAAATCAGTTCAAAAAATATATACAATAAATAATTACACGAATCACATTAATCCCAATGAATCCACAATCAAAATGGGGCGAATCCACACATCTTAAATATGCAGGTATTTACGATTTAGTCTGATTCTCCCACCCGAAGCCTCAAAAACCCGAAAACCCCGTATACGAAAAATCAGCTGATTCTTTTATTTTATTTGTGTACATGTAATTGGCTCAAGGATGAGAAGCAAATGGAGAAATCAGAAGAAGGAAAACCACAATACTAATAAACTAATAATATAATACATATGCCTAATAATAAGAAATAACAATAATCCTACAGTTATAAATCGGAATCCACTCTTGATTAATTGCAATTGTGTCCTCATTATTATTCTATATTGTATATTACAATATTGAATATTCATTCGGAAATATCGTACAGAGAGAGTATAACTTGACGGAAATGTGGGTAGCGTGTGATCTACTTCAAATAAATCTAGGGAAATTTCTCATGATATACCCACAGCATGGAGAACATACGGGCATTGTCTAATATTATATATGTACATAAGGAAATATTCCAATATATTTACTTTACATACCTGGCAATAAAAGGAGATTTGCAGGAGAGCATGATATTTCGCTCGGAATACACATGTTCTTGTTGCTGAGTCGCCAGGATGTGAGCTTTCGGTAGACATTTCAATGCAAAAACACGATTTGTATCGTAAACCACCTTTTTTTTATTTTATAAAAAAAACATTAAAATATATATATATATCTGTAATCTGCAGAGAATATATTTCCTCGTCACCTATATTTTTTTTGAGTCTGTTCCCGTTTCCCCGAAGGAATAATCGAAATGTAAATAATTAAATGTATTACTTGAACTAATTCAACTCGTCCAAAACCCCCGACTCCGAGCGTGGCAACAACTTCCAAGTCATCTAAACGAAGTCGATCAAATTCAAAATCATTATCTTTCCCTTTGGAGTAGACAAAGGACTCAAAGTACGAGGAGGAGGAAGTCTGTGTGAGTGGAGTCTCGGAACATGCTGTAGAAGTGGCCTCAAAATTCAAAGACATGGACAGTCCACTCCCGATACTCCCCACACTCCCAGGTAAATTCCTTCCATCCTCATCATCCCCACCGTATTTGACATCATCCAAATCATTATGATTCCCTGCTATTGTCTCCAACAATTGTGTGGGTCTCCCTGTCATTTTCATATGTGGAGTCGTCTCCAACAATTGTGTGGGTCTCCCTGTCATTTTCATATGTGGAGTCGTCTCCCCAATATTACTTCCTAAACAACTTGGAATTGTTGTTTTGACTACATTTTGACTGATGGCGATGGGATATGGGGATTTTTTATGTTGTTGGAATTCCGACAAATCCCCAATGAGTTGCATGAAGGACTCTCGATCCAATGTGAGACATTCTACACCTGGAGATAGAGCTATCACGTTCGCACTCCGTCGTTCCTCTTTGAGTAGAGCTTGCTCTCCAAAATAATCCCCATGACTCAGCTCTCGGAGGATACTCATATTGGTGGGATGCCCATTGGAGTCCATGAGAATGCTCGTGGACACTGGACTTCCGGTCAAGGAATCCCCTCCTTCATTTCCAACTCCAACTCCTCCAACTATTACTCCAGCGGATGTGATGGTGGATTGCTGCGTGAAGGCGGTCACACGGACTCGCCCTTGACTTATGATAAAAAATGTGTGACCTGCCGTGCCCTCCCGAATTATGTACGTCCCAGGTGGATAATATTCCTGGTAAGTAATTCAAATACAAACATGTGTGATAAAACGAGGATCAGTGCATGAACTATTCGTAAATTATTAATATTTAATATGCAATATGAAAAACATACAAGTTCCAAGCAATCCGCAATTCGAGCGAGGAGAAGAGGTTGAAGTCCATGAAGTAGAGGGACCGAACGTAGAAATGCTAAACGATCCTCCATTCGTCTCATTCCGGCTTTCACCATGGACATTTGAAATGCTCGACGCTCCAGCGTCCATACTTTACACTCCGTTATGGCTGTGAACAACCGTGTCAAAACCAAATTGTAATGAAATTATTTATTTATTTAAACTTAAAGGAAGCGATTTCCCTATTCCCAGCAAGTAATTCTTTTTCCATTAAACGTACCGCGGACAGTGGCTGTCCTTTTACAATTGTACAAAAGCGCCAGTTCTCCAAATGCTGTGTTTTAAAAAGGAATGTACGATAACTTGTAATTATTTAAAAACTTAGACTCCCAATTCGGAAAATGAGGAAATGGATTTGAATTCTCTTTTCGTTTAGTTGAAATTTTAAATGACCTTTGCCAGGTCCCAAAGTCCCAAGATGTCGAATGTCCTGTAGCACTTCTAATTGTCCCTCCGCCGAGACGTACAAATGACATCCTATACATTGTGAAACCAGGGAAATTAAAATCTTTTATACATATATACCTACAAACTTAGGTTCCAAATAAATACAAATATGTAGGTATCTGTAGTAGATTAGAGATGATGTAACCTGCTTCCCCCTCCTGAATAACGAAAGCTCCCGGAGTGAAACTTTGAGGATGCATAAAATCCACAATATCCCGGACTTGTTCTGCATCCAAATTCTTTAGAAAGTCATTATCACCCAGGGCAGCTCGTATGAGTTGTCTTGAACGGAAATCCTTGTAATGTCTTTCTGGTTGTCTCATCCTAGATGAATCCCCTTGATCTTCTGGCCAACTCTCCCCAGACACACCACATTTCTTAGTGGGATGACTACTTCCACCTTGTTGATACGATGAGACGGAGGGGAGCCTTGTCAATTCCGACTTTTCAATTACAGACTGCGCCCACAGATCACACACATTTTTATATTTCATTCCCCAAACCACCACAAACCACAAAACTTACAAATTGACCAATAGTTTTAATCCGCGAACCTTTTTGATTTTGGCATGATTTACATATAATATTAATATCCATTATACATATAAAATGATTGGGATGTTTCTTTGTTTTTGTTTTTTTTTGGCTTACCTTCAATTTGTGAGTTTCTCTTTGCAAGCGAGCAATCTCCTTGTCTTTCTCCAGTAATAAATCCCGAAGTCGGATGACTTCCGTGTAAATACATTCAACTTTGACACATTTGGCTCCCTGATTCACATTACTACTACTATCGATGGTGGTGGCTATGGAGTGATTGGAATTCATGACGGTGGAATTGGGAGCGGACGTTGAGTACAGAGATGTGACTCCTGTGCCGGAGGGAGTTGAAGTACTCATCAATGCATCTTCCGGGAATATAAACGAAGAATTACTTTCACTACTCATTATTGGTTGGTGTTTTTTTGTGTTGTATTTCCTTATATTTATTTAAAGATTTCTTCCTTTTTTATCTCAGTTTTTCTCAGTCTTTGTTAACAATAAAACACGGCAGAGTTGGAGGAGGATTCCGATATGACTAATATCAAGTACGAGGAATTTTCCGTTTCTAATCTTTCTTTAGTTTTCTTTTTCAGGTGGATGAACACGGAGAAACATGACGACGATGAAATGATACTTTATAAGTAGTAAGAAGAAAAACAGCCACTTGATTATTTTCTCCTTGTGTAACTACATTAAAATTAAATGCATGTCTTTGTTATATAGCTACAGAAGACAGTATGTAGTGTAAAATAAATGAGGAAAATAAAGTTAACAATATGGAACAAACAAAAAAAAAAGTCAACAAGAAAAAAAATTTAAAAGAGCAACTTTGAATTGAGAATTGTGCTGATGTGTAAAAGACACGTTTCCCTTTCTCTCAACAACAAAATAAGAAATACTGAAATAAGGAAAAGCTGAGGGAGGACAAAAGGAGAAGCCGACGGAAAATGGGGCAATGATCAGTCGAGGTAAAAGTTTAATTGCTTTTCTTTCTTGAATGTCGATGGAGGGATCTTCTCTGTGTATTGCTGATTTGAAAAGAAATGTTTCACTCCATCCGACTAAGACAGGGACAGATTGATAACTGAACTGGTGAACTTTGTTTATGCAATCAGTCCATGTCGATTTCGATTCACTCTCTCTCTCTCTTTCTGTATACACTTTGATATTATGCGGAGGAAAACGTGGGTAGGTTTCTTGTACATACTTGAATTCACATTCACACAAATTCACACATCTGTACATGTATTTTATACAGGTATACAACAGTTGAGTACACATCTATTGAGTATTGACTACTGAAGCTATTAACAGAGTAACAGGTGACGCTTTACTTTACTTTACTTTACTCTATATACAAACGATACTCACATTTGAACGGACTCTCTCTCTCTCTCTCTGGAACACTCGCCTAACGAAACAGGTAGGAATAATACACATGATATTTAAACCTTGAGTACACAAATGGATGACTGTACACAAAGAGAGAAATGAAGCGAAACTCTTGGAGTGTCTGTCATATACTTGTCTTGTTGGTTTTCTCCAGTTGCCAGTACAAAAGTACAAACCCCTCACAAACGTGGAGAGAGAACAAAGAGAAAGTAACTGATTGTACTTACAAGAAATTCTCCCTCGCTCTCTTTCTGCTCATAACAGTATAAAGAGAGAGAGAGAGCGAGAGAAAGTAAACGAGAGCAAGGTAAAAGGTAAAGAGTGTGATGTTTGTTACCTGAACGTGAAAGCAAGTGAGAATATGAGACGTTCAAGTGACGGCCCTGTCAATAAATACACTCGTGTAAAATATAACTAATCCCTCTTTTCCAGTTGCAGATTTCTCTCTCTCTCTCTCTCTCTCTCTCTCTCTCTCTCTTTACTCTTTACTCTTTACGCTCGCTCACATTTGTTCCATGTTTTCAAAAAACAAAAAAAAAAAAACTGAAACCACAAGAAAAACGATTGAACATTTTGTGGAGGACGATAAAACTATAAAACTTTAAAAACTACAAAAATTAAAATTGAAAGAGTTGAATGTTGAATGTGGTCTCAATTTATTTATGAACTCTTGTACGTAAATGTGATGCAGATAAAACTGCTCCTTTATTTTTAGGCTCAAAGCGAGTGCGGAGAGTTTTCTGTTTATTTTTTAACGTGCATACGAGGACAACACTAGGAAAATAAACAAGAGTTTTTGCACTCAAATCATTCAAATTGGGTCTTGGGATGTGAATAATTTGCTACAATAATAATTATGCAATCCCAATGTAACTATTAAAGTATAGTGCAAGTGGAAATGACTAAAATGAAAACAAGGAAAACAACCTGGAGAAGGAATATTTTTGATGCGGGTATTCTAATACCTACATATATATAGTTTTCCGGACGACATGCTATAAATAGTCCTATATACGATACAAATGGAAAATGAGATGAGTGTGTGAGCAATTCATATTATCTGTGTTGTTCAAACGTATATCGTATACACATAGTTACATTTATTTATACTGAATACTGGTATGTAAAACTAACACTGGAAAAGATGTGTACATATCTTGTATCTTGTAGATCACTATATCTACGCTTACGATTGTATAGTGTATAGTTGAACACTATTTATTTACATTGCAAATAAAAACTGTGTGTGCTGTAGGTTTAAGTTTAGTTTAGGTTTTACGTTGTACTTTGGCAAATACAACAACAGATTACCTTCACATACACATAGACACACTGTGAATGTGAATGTAAACACACACATACTATTTAACAGTGGCAGACATTTCGTAATGATGGATATGAGCTAGAGTGAGTGACTGTCTAATGCAGTGTGAAAACGTTTCCATGCTTCCAGTCCATGGATTCAACTGATGGATTCAACTGATGGAATTAGATTGAAAGAGGAAATGGAGAGAGAGAATGTCCAGAATTAATCTTCTCAACGTGACACAAGTCTGTCCTGAATCATGTACTCACCACGAACATGGAGACTCAATGTATGTATATGTATACCGACGGATTAAGTCTCCTATCCTATATATATGTATGTAGTTGTAAAACAATCCCAAAGTTTTGATGATTGCACCATACAGATATATTCCAAAGGTGAGACGATTTATTGCACATTTAGTCCGGATTTCCTAAAATAAACAAGGCAAAATCTGTGTGATTACACGTTCAGTACATAGGTTGAGATCCAATTAGTTATTGCAATTATATATCGTGTTTAACATCTCAAGTCTCCATGAAGTTTTAAATCCTTTAATGTGTGACAAAACAAAATGTGGAAGTATAGGCGTCTGGATTTTGTGGTAAATTACTCGTAAATACAACTGTGATTCAATATTGAGAAAACTGAATGAAATTTTTAATGCACGACTATATATAAAACGGCTTTATTTTATCCTGATGAAAAAAAAAAGAATGGAAGAAATGGGATTCTTTCCATTGGAGCGGCTGATTTTCGGAGAATCCTATGAGAAAAATGATCCGGAATTTTTCAAGTAAAAAGTCAAGTATTTATAGGACACGTATAAAGTCAACAGGTCTGCCATAGTTTTCCTTTCGCAATTATGTATATTGACAATGTCGCTATCGTTATTTAGCATTAACTTTCCTCATAATTAGGAAAGTTTATTTCCCATAGTTTCTAATATAGTTTGTACTGTTCTCATGCTGCTGCTGGTTGTACAAATAGTTGATATTTATAGTGAGAGAAGGTAAAGAAACAGCTGTACTTAAAAACCGATACACATGGACATGAATAATTGATAATTTTTGCCAGTCACATCGTCTTGGATTCGACAGCTCTCGTCGTTCTTTTTTTTGGGAGAGACAGCAAACACCTTTGACGTGAGTGCACACATGAGTAAAAAAAAGCCCCCGCGATTAGTGTGTCTGCACACGAGTTAATTTTAGACAGGTGTTAAACTAACCTGTGAATGACAGCAGCGCGTTGAGAGTCGATATTTACCAGTACTTTCTCTTTAGCTTGTCCACCGCTACGTACGCCATAATGATATAACACAGACATTTCCATCAACGTTTGTGGCCTTTGTATGTATAGTCCATAACATAAATGAATGACACAAAATTTCCCTACTTTCTTTCCAATATTTGTTCATTTCACACACATTCAGCTTCAGTACACTATATGTAGGTGTATTTGCATTCCCCTTGTAGAAAAGAAAGTACAGATACTTTCTCCAGATATTTTTCATTTTGTAAATCCAAAAAAAAAATACGAAGAAAATATTGTCATTATTTTTATGAAAGTATGTGGCAAATGGGAAACTTTTTATGTGGCTTCTTTCCATTGCGCGAAAAAATAAAAACCAACCAAAGTATTGCTGAGAAACGATGAAATCGTAAAAAAAAACAAGGTGAACCGTAAACTTCACAAACACACGTTTTCCTCAAGATTGATTTGCTGTCAGACCATCAACTTCAAATGTAGATTTCCTTCTCCTTTTTTTCATTTTGCACAAAGGAAGAAGGTTGGAATAAGGACTCGGCATTATTTCAGGTGGTAAAATATAGTATTGAGACTTGGACTAGCATTGGAAAATCCGAAGTGCTACATATACGTATACAGATACTTTCTAATTTAGGTATCCGTCCAAGATTCCAAGTAAAACATTGCACAAGAGCATACACACAGCTCACACTAAATTGACAATTAATTTCTCTTTTACAAACCTACAAACTAAATTGGCTGAATTGATGTGTGCATGTTTAGTTGGAAAAAAGTTTGCTTCCATAAAGGGAGAAATGAAACAGGTGGGGAGAAGGAATCATATTGTATATACATGGGTTTCAAGGTTCATCATCTCAAGATTAATACAAATTTCTCGGGCAAAATAGTATGCAATTTCATTTTTATTCACAAGTTCTATTGCCAATGAAAAGATGTGTGTTAGTAAGTTAGTTTTTGAATACTTGAACTAGTTTCGATTTGATTAATACTTAATGTAGAAAATTGAGGAATAAATGTAACAAAATGTGCACCATTAGTTTTTTTTTCGTCTATCACTCAAACTGTAAAATTTTTATTTAAGCGATTGCGTACGTCGACAGTTCCGACAATTCACAACAACGAACAACAACAAGGCTTGTAAACACATGTATATCAATCAGGACCCTGCATCTGCAGAGCCCAAGACAAAAATAAAAATACAAATCACACCACAAACATTATGCATGTACTCACAAATAACACAGACATGTTTTTTTTCAATTATATCGGTATACATATAATAATAAGAATGCATAACAATTATTTGAAGTACTATATGTGTACTGGATAGTAAAAAAAAATTAGCCGTAGGCCGTATGTATAGGTAACAGAATTATGTATTTTCATTCACATAAATACCTATGTAATTATTAAATAATACAGTTATACTTTCAATCAATTATAAGATTAACGCATATAATGAAAATTGAAAGTATATAATTTTTTGCTGTAATAGAAGAAATATTTTACATAAATTCTCATCCACTTGTCAACATATATTTGACATTTGAAGGGACATTCTGAAGACAATGAGACCATATTTCGGCTCAAATTTTTACATGCACTCGTTTGAACTTGACTCAATTAATTTCTATAGCTAATTTTAATACTTGGTATATGTATGATTATATATTTGTTTTTTGATATTCATCTGGATTCTCACTAATAGTGAGTCACCATCTAATGATATTTTTAGTTGAAGTGCTTGAAGCATTCATGACATGAAGTCATGATTATTATGATTATGTCTTTCAAATAATGGGTTACAATTGACTCGACCCCTTCACACCACCTCCAATTCTATAATTTCTATAATTTCTGTATTGGCATACCTAAATACATGGCTAAAGTCTACAAACTAATAGGACTGCTTATTATTATTTCTACTACTAAATTACTAAAACTCTATAATACCTATTTATATATTTTTTATTTTTTTATTAGTATTTATCGTATTTCGGCTACATCGCACGCTACAGTACGAATACTAAGTTAAATATGATATCGTATTATGATTATTATGTATATAGAAACTATTTCAACCCTGAATTATTATTGTCTGTTAATGCTGAATGTTTAGAAATTTAGTTGCTGGAATTGCAAACAGAAGCAGAAAGTTCATCGAGGAGAGCTTCCAAGTAAGGATTCCCACCAAGAGCATTAATCTCCTCACGAATTTCAACTTCAAGTTGTTGAAGAGCCTTTTGTGTATAAGTAAATGATCCAAATTTCTCCAACAAGGTGACAAAATAGCGTTTTAAGTCATTGTTTGTAGTACGCTGTCGCAAAATGTATGAGATCTGTGTATCCTCCGGATTGTTATGAATTGCATGAATGACGGGGAAGCTGAATTTACCTATAACAAAAAATTAAATTAGTTTTAATTGTTATTTAAAATAACTTATTTTATTGAATTGCAAAGCAAAGAGGATGTTTTTTAAAAATATGTGATCGAATGATAGTTACCCTCTGTCAAATCCTCGCAAAAACTCTTATTTTCACAATACTGCAAGATAAAATAAAACCATACATTAAGTATTATTATTGATTGATGTGAGCGTCCGATTTATTTGTTTCATTTTGAAGACAATTACTTAAATACATGCTATCAATACATACCTCAGCAAGTTTCAGATTTGCATAGTCATCTCGAATTTGGAAAAACAGACCCAAAAGAGAGACGATTTTCTGAAGAGATCTCTGATCTGGGCTAAATAACTGGAGAAGTCTTATGGCCAGCATGAAGAGTCCTCCCGTTTTCTTGACAATTGTGTCTCGATACTGTAATTCAGTTGGGCATTGGAAAGTATCCCTCCAATAAATTTCCATTCCTTGACCTCGATGAAGTTCCAAAAGTTGAGCTGTGAACACTTCTACAGCCTACATATATTGGAAAATTTACATAGAACACAAATATTATTTAAATAAGCTCAATTCAAATTGTTTCATTATTTTTTGTCAAATGACTGAAAATGTAGAGCAATAAAAGTACAAACTGTTTTACTTTAATGTGTTGCAACGAGATGACACGTTCAAGAGCAATGAAATAAATATAATTGGCAGAGTTAATTGTCTGTGGAATCCCATAAATAGCGTGTGCAACCGGCTGCCCACGTCTCAATTCACTACCATCTTCTATATCGTCAATCCTACATACAACAATAAAAAAAAGAATCCGTTAAATCCTTTCATGTGTAAAATACATTGACATGATGATGACTAATAAAATATATATAACATGATATGAATGATGACTCACAAAAGTGACGAATTGTGAAGGAGTTCAACAATATCACAAACTTTATCCAGTGTCCCTGGAACCACTTTTAGCCAATGATTAAAGGCAATGGCCAGTTTCGAACGTACATTTTTCCCTGGAAGAGATCGAATATAATCAAATGGTTGTAAAAGAATTTTATCATCAGCTGCATTGCCACTGGAACTTAATGTCGTCCCTTTGGATTTTGCAACTGCAGCACTCGCTTCCAAAACACATTTTATTTGAGGCGTTGGGAAAGGCAATGCATTGGCATTACTGTCTCCCATACCTATCGTATTCTCAAAATACGATAAATATGAATAAATCAAAATAGGAACGAAATTCTAACAATTAAATATTGAAATACGAAGAAAAAAGTTAAAAAATATTTTATGACTTTATACTTTATCGATCGATCCAAAAAATCTAATTAATCAAGGAAAGACTCGTTCAAACGTGTGCCGGGGAAATTCCTCAACTTTCACCACATTGCCGTTGGTGACGCTGAGTCAGAAAATCAAGGAAATCACAAAACGGCCGGATTTTCTCCAGAAATTGACAATTTCATTGTTCATAGTTTCATGGCATGAATTCACAGGAACGCATCAAAATATACTTGAAAATACTGAATAAAATTCTCTGTAGTGTGTGTGTGCATTCGCGAGCTCATAACCAAAGATCACTCTTTAAAATCTTTTTTTACAATGCATAATTTTAATACGTAAAAGACAGCTAAATAATGCATTTCATTTTCAAAGTACCTATGTAGATATACAATTACAGTGAACTTATTGTACTTGCTACATGCAGACGCACACACGGTACAAGTAAATTTTATGCATAAATGTTAAGTGTGTGTAACCAAGTTTCATTCCTGGTCTTGGTATTGGTCTTCGTCTTTGACTTCACATTCACATTCTTCAGTCTTCATCATCATACATAGAAGAAAGATAGGTCTGGTCTTGTTCATGCTCGTTCCTCATATATAAAGTGTAGACTACACAGTACACACACACACACACACACACACACATAAACACACTAGTTGTAGTTTAATATAAACAGAGGGAAATGATGTTAGGACTTTAACTTTTCCTCCAATATACATATGTCATATAGGAATATTCAATATACATATGGTACAGCAGCAAAAGAAGGTTCTTCTTCTTGGGGCCCGTCTGGATGATTGCCTCCCAAAAAAATCTTGAGCTTTCAGCTTTAAGATCCCCTTCTTGAGTCATCTGATCTGACTGAACACCATCATGAACCAAGCTCACACACACACATACACACACAGCGAGTCACAGATGCAGTTGGCAACAGGGTAAAAACTCTTTTCCATATATACATATGCACATGTAGGAAAATTTCTCTCTTCTATTCGTCTTATTAGACGAGTATGAGAAGAAGGCAAAAGGCAATGTATTAACAACGTACTAACTGATGGGGATTCTCTGTCTCTCTCTCTCTCTTTCCTAGGTAAAAGGTAATAGAATAGTGTGTACGGTGTGTAGTGGTGTAAAAACGTGTAGGAGAGAGATAGAGAGAGAAAAGAGATGCTGTGTTCAAGTTGGTCGTAGTCATATTATATACACATAAGTTGGTTGGCTGAAGAGAAGAACGCTATTTGCTCTTTTGCTTGTGGAGATTCTATAATGTTTATTATGTAGTATATGCACACACACAACTCTATAGATTTGAGATTGGTGTTCGAACACAAGAAAATTACATGACGAAAAGCAAGAGAGAGAGACCCAGCATCGGCATGACACAGTCTGTAATGTCTATCCATGTATAATATTGTCTGTAATAGTAGAAGTAATAGAAGAAGAAGACGAAAGATAAAATACTTGCATGTATATAGTTATTAGTAGTACGAAGATGTATTGTAAGTGTAACTCTGAGGAGAGAGAGAGAAAGAGAGAGAAGAAATACTGGTAGTGTGTTTTGTAGTTAGTATTCAGTCAGTATGAATCTAACCCTCATAGGGGTGACTGTGTATTAAAATTGACTCCTCTACTTCGTGTGTGCTTACTATATACTACGTAAAAAAAAAAAGTTTATTCATCTATTTATTTATATCAACTACAATAAAAAACAACAACTATTACTCGTTTCAGTATCAGTATAATAAGTAATAAAAATATTATATACGTTGAGTCGGTTTTAGTCTCGGCTTTTTACTTAAAAAAAGTACTTGTTGCAAGAATTTCTATACGCTATATGTACAATTCTTTACAAGACAACATTTCAGTTTTTTGAAAAATATACTTAACAGCAGAGAGAGAATCTCCAGAAAAAACAAGACCAAATATACATAAAAAAAGTGCCTTAAACTTACATTTTACACCGAAAAATCACGATATATCGAATATTTTTAAAATATTAATAATCATTTCATAATAATATCAATAATAATATATTATTTGAGAATATATTGAAATTGAAATTGAAATTGAGTTGTTGAATCGTAATCGAAAATCGAATCATTGTTTAATCTTTTCATCAATATCAATATATACCAACACCAACATCATCATCAACATTATCATCGTCATCATTCAAGAAATACTTAATCCAAATAAGTAGTATAATAGTATACTTAATATCTAGACTAAATCTTTGGAAAAAAAATAATTTTTGCCCTCATTTTACATGTGCCAAAAAGATGAAAATGAGTGACGGACTTGGTAGTGGCTTGACCTCGGTAACTCTTGTCACCAGTCCAGCAGCGATTCAGTCTGCTCTGTCTTCGGCGGCCGCGGTCGTGTCCCCAGTATCAAACATGAGTAATATAAATCTCGCAAATAGTGCCAATTTGATTTTAAACAATACAAATAGCCACGGAAACAGTAATAGTGCCAGTGGAGTCTTGGGGAATTGTCTTAGTATACCGACCACTGTCAACAATTATCTTAATCAACAGCAACAACAACAGCAACAACAACAACAACATAATCCCAGTGCCAATCACGCCAACAATACACAGAATATGGCCGATTATTTGGCCCAGCTAATCAAGGATAAAAAACAACTGGCTATATTTCCTAATTTATTTCTCCACGTGGAACGAATACTAGATGAAGGTATGTGTGTCTTTTTGTCTTTTTGTGTATCATCTTGCTCTACTTTTTGTTTCATTCCTGGAACTTTTGATTTTGATTTATAGTGTAGAGAGAAGTTTAGTACAAAAATACTAAAGTAGATTCATTCATTCATTTCACATATCCTTGTATATATGTGAAAAAGTTAAAATATTATTTAAGCTCAGAACGTTTCTATTAATTAACCTTATAAATTATAATGCATACATAGGTAAAGTATGCATGTAAGTACTGATGATATCTTACTCAATGTACTTTTCTTATCTAGATCAAAAAACACAAACCGTTTCCACTAATTAACATAAATACCTATACTTACTATAGACATGTTCTTTAATCTTTTTGAGGCCGTGGCCGTACATTATATACCGGCTTCAAAGTTTGAAGTTCAAACTCCCAACTTGGATCACAAAGTTCAATGTGTAGTTATTCGGACTATGATTAACAATTAAGTCTATTATACTTGGAAAAAACTTGATTAATTTTGGTGCTGAATGCATGTCGAGTAGTTTATTTGACTCTTTATGTGTCTGCAAAACTTCTTCTTCGGTTTTCTCAAGTTTAATGCTCTTTCTATGTAGTATGTAAGTTGGTACTATTATCCAGGATATTATATAAATTAAATATAGATTTATAAAGATGAGACTTTTTTTAAGTGAAAAGCACTTTCAGAAAAGTCATCTCCTACTTTTAATTGTCGTAGGATGGGATCAATATTGTATCTTAGACCATAGCTTTTTGAAAGTGCATCTCATTTTATGACATGAATAAGCTTCCAACAAAACCTGCCCTTAATCATCACAAGGATAAGATTATAAGAAATATTATGTACTCTCTATTCATTCCCTTTTCATCCCCATTGTCCATTATATATGTAGTTCTCTTCTCGTTAGGTCTTTTTTACTGCATAGGTAAAGAAAATTCAATTTTTATGCACATGGTGGTGCACTGTTATATTACATATTAATATGTAATTACATATTATGCACACTATATTACATACATGCACGGTAGCAACTTTTCGGTCAAGCAAGTTTTATAGGGAAACCGCTGAATCTTCAATCAGCACATCATCATCATCAAGAACACATGCTACAAGATTTTGTATTTCAAAAAAACAAAAAAAAATACAGGGATATAAATGGCATTATAATAGCATAATGTGTGTTGCAAAACTTTTAAAGTATAATTCAACTGGTTCGACATTTATAATGAAAGCTGTGAATTTATTATTTGCACGTCTTTTTCGCTCGTTCGTTTGTTTGTTCGTTTTCTGACTCATGTCTAAAAAAGTATGGGGATATTATGGAAAAAACTTTTCCATAGCTCACTGCACAACTTGTGTACTATATAGAATAGATGCATGGACGAGTTCTGTGATACAGCATGGTTTTGATATTGAACTTTTCAGCAGCGTCTGTAATCTGTAGTATGTATCTGTCTGTACTGCATGTAGTCTGTGTAAAGCCCACATTGCTTTCAATCATATTGCACCTGATTTGAATTCTCTTGATTTCCTCATCAAATAATTAATTGTCAGTATATATATCATTACACGAAGGAAGTCTCATTGTCAAATAATATAGTAGACGAAAAAAAAAAATCATTAAAATATTTCAAATACATGAAATATCTATGCAAAAATTTGAATTTTTGTCCAATCCCGCAGTTGATTTTGACTTGCTATTATATTATAGTTTTCGTAAAGCTATTTCAATTCGACATACCTCATTCTTCATTCCTCATTCCTGTTGTAAAAGGGGATATCACTATATAAAAATGAAATACCTCATCATGTGCATTTTGTTTCAGGCAGGCAGACAGACAGACAGACATTTCAAACGAACAATATAATCTTATAAAAATAGTTTTCTTCATATGATGCTACATAATATATATAATTATAAATTATTATTATAATAATGATGATATAAGTGTATGGTCAATAAATTATTTGGTAAAACGTTTCTAGAATATGTCAAGAGGAGCGATGACCGTTGATCAGGGATAGAGAGAATGATACGAAAAGTTTTCTCAAGTGAGAATGGAAAGAGTGTGTATGACTGTATGTGTATATAGTTACAAAGTAATAAGTAATATACAAGAAAATGACTGCATTAATTTAGTTGCCCGTCTACTTACCAACTATGGTCTTCTCCGACCCAATATGACCATACATGGAACGGGGACGATGTGCAGGCTGACTGGTTTATGTAATACTTACTTACTAAACAATATGAATAATGGGATGCCGGGATGCGGTCGCATAGTCATAGTGGGCTTTTTGAGCTTCAAATCAACCCAACAACATATCACACAAAATCTTTCTTTCTCTCTCTCTCTCTCTCTCTCTCACAGAAGGAACATTAAATGACGAAAGACCAAAAGATGAAAAAAGGGAATCGTCCAAAAGCTTATCGTTTAGTTTAGTAGGTTTTAGTTTGGTAGAAGAGATACTTTCAATGTGTAAGTGTAAAGTGTAATGCATTATATATTATACAAGTAAAAGACATTTTCTAGCATTGGTCATGGTATAGTATGTAGTACATAAAGCATTGTCCATTTTTGTTGTAGGTTGTGTGTCTGGTGTATTGAGTTGAGACTGTTGAGGTTCAGTCGGTGAAATCCACATTTATTTATTAGCTATAGTATGTAGTATACGTAATAGTAATAGTAATGTAATAACAATAAAGTATAGGAAAAGAGGAACATATATGCGAGTTTAAGTGTTAGAGGTAATGGGCATTATTGAACATGCATATGGTATTGTAGTAGTAAATGTATATATAATGTTCCGTATGTTATGTACACACACATCTCTTGTAGCTACCCAATTTACAAATGCCTCTCTTTCTACAAATCCTTTCCCAAGTGTGTGTAGTCTATTTGCTAAGCTGTATGTACACTTGGACAAGCTTTCATTCAATAATATTTTTTACTCGACGAGAGAGAAGGGACTTTCCTATACATTTGTACATATGGAAATTCAAAACGTAACCTATTCTTGTACCCAATGACAGGTGAACTATTCACTTTTAACTTCAAGTTCAGGTGCAAGGTTGCCTCTCGAATTCGAATAATAGTTAATATGTTGTAATATATGTTATCATATGGACTTTTTTCATCCCCTCTCTCTCTCTCTCTTTCGCTCCCTCGCTCTCGTATACATGCTACAAAGTAAATACAACACTTGTACTGTCTCATACGCATAGGTGTAAAGAGACTCTCCTTAATCCTTCATCTTCATATTTTTCTAACCACTGCTTCATTATGATGATCAAGAAGATAAAATGAAGACAATGATGATGATGATTGAGTTGAATCGATTGGTCCTGTACAACAAAAAAAGAAACAACTTCATCTTGAGTCAGATAGTCTTAAAAAATATCACAAGCATTTATTTGTTTTTGAATTCACAAAAAGTTATTTTCATGTATTTTATGTCTATGCACAGTATATGCACTCTTGCACAAACTTGAGGCAAAGTTGATTAGGAAAATGTTTTGTGTTTTGTTATTTTAGCAAGAATTTCACGACAATGTTTGTCATTGGAAAAGTAAACAAATAAAAAATTGTGGAATTTAGATACTCGGAGCCTTCAAATTCAATTTCTACATTACACACATGAAATATGTATAAAATACTTGTACGAGAATTTGTAATTTGTAGTTTAAAAATAGGGAACAGAACATTTTACAACAGAGTTGAATCCATGTCAATATAATAGCCTAGTCATTAGACAGAATTAAAGGCTACAAATATCATCGTTGTCTTTAGACTTGTACATATTTGAATAATTTTTTTGTATGTAGTTTGAGTCGTGTATGTATGCATATCGTACACCTAAAAAGTATAAAGTATAGCCCACGTTGACGTAGGTTGGTTCACATTAATTTTGATGGGGCTCTTGTGCACGTCTTTAGGAACAGCATCTATATAGCGTATGTTCTTATATTGATATGACGTTTGTATACAATAATAGTGTACCTGCATGAATCGTATAATTTATAATGTATATTTTTTGATGTGTGAATAGGAAGGCGACAAAAAATATTTACTGAAAAAAATGAGTACATCTTTGTATGCTATAACATATTATATCTTGGCTTGCGTACATATTATATCTCGTATTTAAAGTTGGAAGACACACAGAGACTTGAGAGAGTGCAATTTCTTTTAGTTGGATGGACATATGTGGAGGCGCCTGCGGTTCGACGGCTAATAAATTATTGGCATTTATTTAGTTTGAGGCTATCAATTTGACGTAGCTCGTGTATATATACGAACCAAGAGCTTGAGAATGATAATATAAAGGGAATTCTCTAATGTGAGAGGCGAGATGCGATGACTCTACTTCAGATGAAATATACTTCGTAGGCGTCAAAGTCAAATTTATTCGTGGTACGAGATCAAATGTCCTCATCTCCATCATCATCATCATCATTTGAATGTCTTCCGTACTGGTCCTGGAAATTTTTGAATTTTTTAGTATAAAGGAATAAAGTATAGAAATGGAAAATTGGAGTTGGAAGGCGAAAAAGCGTGTACAAATGATTACATATTTGAAGAATGTTTCGGCATTTGGGAAACATAGCATTTCTCTTACAAACACAATATCAGGAGAACATGGTTTTCTAAAAGGAAACTCGTGAATCGTCGAAATTCTGACTTTTACGTTCTCGAATCTTGATTCTCGTCAATCGAAAATTTAATATAAAAAGTAACAAGCTTAATTTGGTCTTCTTGATTCAATTCCATTCCAAGAATTTCTGTGAATTGTACAGTTTTTCAAGAGTCGTTGTTTGTCGACATGATGTCTTCAATTAGTCCATGTTCCATCTTCTATAAATAAACCCTCGAGTAAAAAGAAAAAGTTGAATAACCTAAAACATTTTTACAAATGTTTTTTTAATACAAGGAAGTTTCACATTTTGGATTTTAATTCCATCATTTGTATCAATATTCTACCAAAATGAAAGAAGAATCAAAAGAAGAAAGGAAAATAGTTTTGGATTGATTTATTTATCGATAGAAATCATCTACTGTCATTGACAGTTTGTCAACTGTAAAAAAAGTACATGGTATATAAATAAGTACAAAAAAAACATACGTTTTTAAATGTTTACTGTCCTCCTTAATGATTCACATTGTTCCTTTCCGTTCCATGGTATTCGTCATTTCTCAAAACTCTTCAGAGTTGGAAAGTCATGGATTATACTTTGCCACTTAAGTTTATTCTCCCCAGTGCTTTGTGAATACAGGAAAACACAGTGCCATGTGAATGTACAGCATGATTCATTTTCATTCCCGATTCTGTGTATTTACCTCATCTGCAGTATATACAGTAATTGTTTGTAGACCGTCGTCGAGTATTATGAATTACTGCACTACAGTCTTGTTTTATAGAGTACATATACACACTAAATGCTGCAAACTTTACATTTTTGATTATTCCAGTGGATGTGGAAATGGGAAAGGACCATCACTGGAATTTGCATGTAGTATTTTAAATTGAATATTCAACGGTAGAAATAATACGACAAAATGAAATGATTTTGATATGATACAGAAAGGAGACTCGTGGTGTTGAATGTACGAATGCACGTATTCAGATTTTAGGGAAATTGGACAAAAACACAAGTTGTATAGTAGAAAATGTACATGCTTGTAGAACTAGAACTAACCATGTCAGCATTCTCAAGTGTATTATGAAAACGACAGATTTTGATGCTCTGTAGCTGTAGAGAATGTTAAATATTCTATCAAATATCAGATTTGTTTCGAACCATTCCGAATGTAATATGACCAAACAATTGACAGATGATGAAGGAATGTAAAGACAAATGACGGGAAAAAGTGTCTACTTATTGATTCAAATTTGCTAATAGATAGCAAGATCAACTGCCAAAAGAACTACAGGGACATAAGTTGTGCCTTGTGCAAACTTTTGAATTTGAATCAAATGTGCATGTGAAAATAATAATGGCAATACATACAGATATTACGGAAATGATATATATGATGACCAAACTATAGGTGGAATTACTTTTGAATCGTTTGTCGTATTGACTATACATATGGCATCGTCAACGAAAAAGTAGTACACACTACTACACACATATGTTATTCCAATTGTTTGATCTGTCCTTATCCTATTAGTATGTACGAGGAAAAGTCGCCCGTCACATTGAATCTTGTTTTAAATGGGTGAAGGAAAAAACTGTTCTTATGATATCCGTAGACCTGTCTGGACTCTAGTGTGTGTGTGTGTGTGTGTGTGTTTCTAAATATGTGGATTGTAGAGAGGGAGTCCAGTCTCAGTCCTACTGTCTTTATTTGTTTACATATCTTAAAAAATAAAATAAATATGATAGTACTATGTATACATAGTGTATCATGCATTTGAACTTTATTCATTGACAAGTGTCAAGCAAGGATATTGTACATAATTATATATACATGTGTATTGTTGTAAATAAATAAGAGTCTACCTGGGAAGTTGTCCGTGCATAATGGTTTAAGCTATGGTATGTACTACTGTCTGCAATGTAGGTGAGCTTTATTACGAGCCGTAAAAACTATTCAAGCTAATCCTAGAAGCTCGTCCATATGAATAATATATGTATGCAACGCATACAATAATAGGACAAGATTAGTCTGTGAGGGAAAAAAGGTAGGAGTAGGAAGCCACAAGATGCGTATATGTATACGATGAAGGACTTTAAATGCCCAGCACACACCTTCCAACTTGACTGAACAGTAGATGGGTTATTATTTCATTTGTTTAATACACAAGATAAATGTATGAATAAAATCAGATGTAGATTCTGAATCTGTACCCATCCCCGTCATCTGCTGCTGCGTCTGCTGCTGTTGTTGATTATGATGATGATGTCGTACCAGCTCCATACATTCAAAGTTGGAATGAGGGAAAAATATAGAAGAAGGTAGTCAGGTTAGAATTAGTAAGAGAAGAAGAAGAAGAAGGTATGTAGGCATGCAAATAAGCATAAGCAGGTTATGTTATTATGTTGTTCAAAGAACCGTTAGCGTGTATATACTATATATGCAATGCTGCCAAATCCAGAATATATCGTATGTGTGTGCCATGTTCTTCTATTACTTTGCATTTTACGTTGCTTTCTTTGGTGTTTGCTTTTTGCTACAAGTTCAGTTTCAGTGTTTAGTTCTTGGTCCTTCTTCTTCATTTTTTTCATTTTAAATGTTGTTTCGTTCATTATATTTTTCTCTCATTCTTTCATCTTTTTCTCGCTCTCGCGTTCTTTCTTTCATTTTGCATCCTTACGGTGATTTGATTGTGGTTCTCAGCGTAGTACTACTACTCGTCATCATCATCATCGTCATATGTTGTTGTTTGGGGAAGGCAGTAGGAGACGAAGGAGATTATTGTAAAGTAAAACAAGCCATCGTAGTAATATAGTAAAGTAACGCATGTATACTTGTCCGTATGTACGCGTTCAATTTAGATTAGTCAATTCAATAAACCACTGCAGTATATATCGTATGTGCGCACTATGAATCATTTCAAAGATGTGCATGATGGTATTTATGATATTTTCTCTCCCTCACATCACCTCGGAATCTGCATACACAGTGAATGTAAATGAAAGAAAACTGTACTGTTCTGTTATGTGCAGCTGACACATCTAATATGAGTACATTTTTCTGCACTCATATCTAAGAGTATAAGTATACAGTGATGGTATATAAATATAAATACATAATGTATGTAAAAACTACAAATACATAACAGATATCAAATTCCAATCAAAATAGGCATTATGACTATTGTGAATGTGCTAAAAAGGTTTTATAGGGTATTGCTTTAAACTGTTTTAGTCATTACAACTATATGTAATTGCGGCTGCTATAGTTTTGTAAAAGTTATACTAGAATACACTTTACGGCACGTCAAAAACCATACAGAGAGAGAATAATAGACGATCCTTATTAGTACGATATTTTAGTGTATTTATTAGTATTGCGAATGACAGTTGCATCTACTTTGCTAAATATGTTAATGTTTATGTGTAAAAGTAGGATTTTTGTGTGTATTTTTTATTATAGGAATTGGCGAAATACGGACAGTCGTCACATGTACTGTATATAGTTGTATCAGATGGGCTCCTTACCCATCCCATATCCAGAGAGTTTTCATTACCCTTGTAGTCATGTAGGAAATAGGAACGATGGAAAAATACTTATTTTGCAGTTTGTAGTCTGTAAGTGAAGTTTTTTCATGGTTGCGAGTTGGAGACTCATTCATGCGATGGTCATGAGAGGCAGAAAGCATGAAGGAATACGAATGTCGACTAAGATGGGGCGAGAGTAATGGAAATGAGCGAATGATTTTGACGGAAAACGGAGAGTGTACAGAGAATACGAAAATCTTCTCCGTCCTCAGTTCTTTACCTTGTATATATGTATAAACAATACATATATATATATACTCTTTGTACAAAACATTACACTATATTATATTTACAAACATACACTGTATAAGTGTCAGTCGTCTAGAGTTCATGATGAGACTCAGACTAAAAATGACCGAGACCGAGAAGAGAGAGAGACACAGCGAAAAAAGTCTGTGCGGACGGGCTAACTAGAATGCAAACAACAAAGACGAAGAAACGGAACAAGTGTAGTCAATACTGAAATACTGAAATACTGAGACGGTGATAGTGATAGTGGTGATACATATCAGATGGTTCTGGGTTACATAGGTTTGTATGTAGCTTTAGAAAATTACATGTATTTTTTTGGTTCATTACGCTATTCTGTCCGTGTCAGGACTATAAACTCCAATGGTTGCTGACAATGAGTGTTTTCATTTAGTTTTTACACCCATATGCGTTCACGTAGGGAATGTGTAGTGTATATTGAATTGAACTCTATTAGATTGAAAGAGTAAACACAAACACTGAACTGGTTCCAACGATTAGAGGAAGAATACTACAGGGATCACGTTAGTATGTATACTCCATCACCCCTATTTCTACACAACTACATATACGATACATACACAGATACGTTCTCAAGAACTTTCAACGTGCATTATCATACAAAACTATAGCATTCTTCTTATCACATGCGAAAGCCAGATCGTTATTGAATACATTTATTTTATGTAGGTGAAAAGTATATCTTGTATAGCAGTATCTTTTGTGATATCATTTTCTTAATTGTAGTAGGAGGAAATTCCCTTTGTCGTGTATACTGTGAGACAGATGTCAGATTATTTGTTTTATGCTAAATAGGTAAACGTCAAATTTCAAACAACATTCGTTTAGTGTGAGCAACTTGAAAGTAAATTGAAAAGGACTTGATTTTTTTTAACAATATTTTTTGACATATTGAAATTAAAAATTGGAATAATCCTACATGACATATGCCATTAACGTATTCAAGTATATCATATTGCTTGTTCATTTCATATATTCTGTAGTAAAGCGTATACGGTTAAGTTAAAGTATCATAAAAAAATAAGAAATTTAGGGTAAGGATATTAAGATTATGCAATTTACGATTAACGATTTTTAGTAATTAAATCATGGTGCACATATTTATGTGTGTGTGTGTAGGTGGGGTTTTATTGCCATTGCGAATTTTAAAATAAATTTTAATTTTCCACTGGCAATTGCAAATATTGTATGATATTGAATTATTGAACAGGTCAAAAGTCAAACGAAAGTTAAAGATTATGCGATTAATTATTACGTTACAGCAGTGCAGAGTAGAGTAAATTGAAATTGTATGTATTCGATCTAGTGTACATATAAAACTTTATACCTATGTACAGAGTCATTTTACTGACTATATGTATAATAAATCATAACATGTAAAAGAGTAGCATGATGTTTTGGTGACGTTTAATCATTCTTACAGCGAAGCGTCTTGCTGCTTTCTCTCTACATAAGATTGTTCTTGATTTTCCTCTAAGAATTTCCTCATTCTTCTACATAATTCTTTTGCTCCTCCGTCTGAATTCAAAATCCTATAGTAATTTATAAATAACATTATTTTGAAGGGAATATGGAATATAGGAAAAGAAAATCAAAGCATGTGGTGTCCCTATGTTTTTTCATTTTCATTAGTAATGCTTGACTTGCACACACATTTTATGAGATGGGACATGTACATGGTAACATGGATGGTTAAATGGGTGCGTTTCCTCGTATACCAAATGAACTGTAGTGTAATTTATAATAGGTTTTGTTTTTAATTGAAGGGTTTGTTTTTGTGTTTTTTAGACAGCATGTCGTAAGTCTCATATATACGGCCGCAATATCATTGTCATACGTATGTCATGACTGTTCTGTCTAGCTGTAAGGACGAGGAAGCCAGAAAAGTCATACTTTCCCGAAAGATGAGAACCGACACTACCGACATTTTGAACGAGGAAGTTTAGATTACAATTGCTTTCATTTCAAATGCAATATGAGTGTATATTTCCTACACATGTGTGAAGATTTTTTTTTTGTGGACGTAACCCGCTCTGTATTTTTTGTGGTATTCTGACTTTTTACTTAAAATGTGTAAAATATACAATGTTTCACATCAAGAAGGTAGAACATGAAGTTGGATATGTATATTTTGCTGGCATATTCGAATAAACTGTATTTGCTATATTGCTATTAGTAATATGCGCCCATCAAATTAGATATCAAGTCAAACTCATGTACTCGCGTGTCGACTTGAAGGATTCAAAAGTGTGATTTCGTGCATAAGTAAAGATCTAGCTCCAAGCTTGTCTTGCACAGTGAAAATGGTTGAGTCGGTTCCAAGTCTCACTGTAAATTTAATGTAGGAGTAGTGTACACTACAGACAGGAGACGGAGAGAGAGAGTACATGTGTGTGTAATATTAAATATTACGTGTGTTTAGTTGAAAAGTTTTAGCTTTTTTGAGCTCACGTCACATTTTCCAGTCAGATAACAAATCCAGAAAAGAGAGACAGGACAAAATATGTACATGATAAACAACACTGTATATACATCCACACACACTGACGGAGGCAACAGTGGAGGAACAGATAGACTAAAAGGAAAAAGAAAAGCAAATAGGCAGCAAAGGGTTAAAGAAACATCTTTGGAAGTCAAATCAGACATTTCTTTTACTACTGCACTGCTTTTCTTACGGTTATTTCTTAAAACTATCGAGAAGGAGGCAGTGAGAGAGAGAGATAGAAAGAGAAAGAGAGAGAGAGAGAGGGATGATGATGATGATGATGGTTGCTGGATGTTGGAACTGGACTTGGCAAAGCCCTGCGCTAAAGCCCAAAGGAAAGATGGCAACTGGAACATGACACATTGCGTTACATTGGGAAGGAGTGAAGAGTTACTTTTCACATGGAAGTTTTTTCAATTTACATGTCGAATATGTCGACTAGTGTAACAGCTGGAAAGAACAAAAATGACTCATGTTCTGGTTATGGTTTGTAATATTTTCATTGTCAATAGGAATATATGTATATAGGTACCTACCATACATCTTTGTATGATGTACATGGTGTCTAAGTGTCTCTGGTCTGGATTCTGGATTTTCAGAGTTGTGTGTCTGTGTAAAATTCTTGTAAATCTTGGAGCAGAATGGCCGTAGTTGGGTCACATAAAATAATGTATACATTTTTCTGTGTATTTCTATCTCTAGTGGTTTTGACGTCTGGATAATTGAAATATGAAACTTTGGCGCAAGGCAAGCCAGAAAACTATAAAGAAAATGAAAATTACTTCCTTTATGAGATACATTCGAAAACGGAGCTCATATACATATATGGTTCACATTAGTCTTTCGCTTCGCTTCGTTCGTCTTTCATATAGCCCATATCAAGATCTCAAAACACTGTAGATTGTGGATTGTTAATCAGATGAGCGGAAAAGTTATTATTATGGTAGAGAGAAAATTTATATTCCAAATTATGTTGTCCCACAAAAGGCACACGTTGTGTGTTTGTGCACACAATTTCTAATCGGGAGTCAGGCTTTTGTATTTTTGAAAGATAATCTTTGCCTGCCTTTAAGTCTTCAGGTAGAATCCGTGGAATAAGGCCTGCCATTTATGTTCATATTTTCGGATCCCTTGGTAGTGCAAAAGTTGAGATTATTGACTATAAACAGAATGCCAATAGCAATTTTGCTAATTTGCATTTTCAAATGACTAGCTGTAAGATTTCCATATGCTTTGTATCTTTCTTCAGTGGCTTATCAAAGGACACGAGTGCGTAGTAAAACAGCAGAGTATTTGAAAGGGTTTCCATCACATGTACAAGCACTCTGATATTTCCCAGATGAATATATTCTTGCCTCTGTGGTCAACGGAAAGTATGATGGCTTGGTTGGGCTCAAAATAATTGAACTATATAGACTTATGGGAACCATGATTTTTCGTACAGAATGTGAGCATTGGTCCCTATTTAAATGATGAGGCTACGCGAGGTTAGAAATCTGTAATTATTTTAGGCATCCCTGATTTTATCGATAGCGATTACCTGTTTAGAGTACCTATATATATGTATATTCAAACTATTCAATACAATGGGAAATGGAATGAAATCAAGATAAGGATGGATTATCACAAAAATATTATAATTTTCTTTGAATTCGTTTTACTTTTACGTCCAGCTTTCTCTCACGCAAGTACATGGGTTTAAAATTTACAAAAAAAAAAAATACTGATGAAAACATAAATACAAACTGTACGGCAAGTTGTAAATTGGTATTCTTTAACTTCTTCACCTGTTGGTCCTATATGTCTTTGTTACTGGGAACTTTCAAGTCTCATACCGTATGTGAAGTATGAGACTGCTTATATATAGAGCTGTATGTATGCAAGTATGTGCATATGGCCGATGATGATATTGTGAGTGAGTTGACAAAATACAGAAAATGTAGGCACAGTATGTATCTGTTTAAAAAATTTTTTTTGATTCTCTTCCCACTTGCGACGCATGTTTGGGGTCTCTGTGTGTGTAAAATGGCAATGGCCAAAAATGAGTATGATGTTATGTTAGATGTTGTTGAGTCTGTGAGTGTCCATTTAATAAGATTAACAGAGCATATCGTTGAGCAGAGGCACGCGAGACTAGATTTCAAGTCTGATATAATGACATTTCGTTTATATACGAACATGAACATGGATTCAGATTCACGGATTGAGGCTCCAACGTGGGCGGAGTGTTTCCAAAAAAGATTTCCAAACAGATACAACCATAGAGAACAGAGAAAACATATACTATGTGTATAGAATAGAAGAATAAGATAAGGATAAGAAGTAAACACAACTTGACATATGTAGGATTTAAGTGTCCTAATGCCAATCATGTCCATTACATTATGGTGTATATTTGATACAACTCTCTGGGCAGAGGAAAAGATTACATGTGAACCCAAATTGAATTCCATTTCTTATTCTTATGTTAATTTATAATTGAAAACTTGTGTTTGGAAAATTATGCATACATATTACATACATACGTGTATAAGTGTATATGTATATATGTATATGTTATATTTTTGTAGTATACAGTGTATACGAAATAGACTCACGTGGGTGCCGCCTACATTTTACTCTATTCTATTCACTGACTCCATATTGCTTGCATATTACTCTAACAAATGACAAAAACACAGTACGAGAATTGTTATGATTTGGTATATGTATGCTAACAGTAAAAAAAATAAGCCCATGCTTATACATTTTCTAACGTTTTCCCTCAACCATTAGCTAAAATATATTATTTAATGTATATTTATAGGTACAATCCGTTTTCTACTTGGTTTTATTTTTTATTTTTTTGAATAATTTATCGTGCGTTGAGAAATTTGCAAAAATGCAGTACGAGCAAAAAACGCGTGTCTCCTGAATAAGTGAGATCACAAGCACAACTGAGTGTGTCTGACATGTCATATCGTTTTGTCACGCTTGGTCGGGTGAGCGATACGAATGGATCGAGATTGTCTCATGATGACAAGACAAGGGCACAATATCATACGTTTTTTCTCGCTAAAACTATAAGAATCTATTTTGCCTTTCATATGTTTTCTAAATCATAAGTTTTATGAATCGTAAATAATGTTAGCAACTATATTCATACAAATATTAGTACGATGCATTTGAAATATCCCATTAGAACCTATACAGTAGTTTTTTTATTATTTGACGTGCACGATATGTGCCTAACAAAGCAATTTCATTTTTATTTTGATAATGTTTCTTATTATATTATGCATGCAGTCCTAATACATGTAAAAAAAACTTCTACATAGTTATGTTATTATACATATGTGTATTTATATTTTCAATATTCCAAATGTTGCAGAGAGAGAGAGAGAGAGAGACATATTTACATATGGAAAAAGTTGAAGTAAAAAAAAAGTGAAGTCGCTAGGAAAAGTGTTTGTGTGGGTGCTGAAAAGTAGCAGAAGGACATTGTACTCTGTATTGCCTTTTGACTTAACCGGTCTAGTAAATTTTCATATGTACTGAATAGGTTTTTCAATACTCAGGTCGTCGAGAGCATGTAGGTGTTGGTGATTTGAAAATATCTGTAGATGGTAAAAGGTATAGACTGGATGGGAAACAACAATAATTATATGATAAAACGTTTCATGACAGCCTATTTCAGCCTATTCGAATGATGTGACTTAAGAGGAGAGAGAGAGAGAGAGAGAGAGAGAGAGAGAGAGAGAGAGAGAGAGAGAGAGAGAGAGAGAAAGGAAAAGCTGGAAAGAGATTTCATTTTCATTTTTTAAGTCCTTTCTTTGTTTGAGGTCTGTTTTCATTTCCCATTCTACAAAGGATTATCTTACTATTAATAATAACATCAAGTTCCTGTACACACACTTTAGCATAGCAAATGAACACGAACAAAAAAAAATGTAACGTTAACATGATTATCTGAAAGGGTTGAGGTGAGGACTGATTTAAGCTATCAACAACAAAAACCAAATGTTTAGGAACAACTGCCATTCATTCGTGGATTGTAAATTAATTCATGCGAATTAACAAATTAAGAATTTGGCGTAGGTGTAATTATATTCTTTCTCATCCTGACTCTGATTTGAACCAGACATTTGTGAATATAAATGAATATCGGTGTGTGTGTGTGTACTGTGAACCTATGTATCATCTATACATGTGCACACATTTTCTCTTAAATATGATACTCGCTGAACTGAACTATGAACTATGAAAATGGAAATGACGAAAGGAGAGTGAAGTGTTGAAATAAATTATGATGAGCCTCTTTCTTTCTTTCTCTTTTCCTCTCTCAGGTTTACAAATTCAATTAGTCGAGTCAATTAGATTGCCAAGCTGGTGGGCCTAGGTCTTTCATACTTGACGTGTGTACATAAGTGCTCTTGGAGTTTTTTCTCCTTCGCCTTCTCCATCTTCTTATTGTTCATCGTTCAGTACCTATTTTAAAGTAGTATACTATTTGTAGTTTGCTCAGTTGAGCTTCTTTTTCAAGTGTCTTGAATCTTGTATTCAAAAAATATACGGCATAGAAATTAAAACATGTGAGGATATTAAATGTATACGAATGCGAGAATATTTCAAGTTAATTACAATTAGTTTGTAGTTGATTTGGCTCACGTATAGTATATTTTAATATAAAGAGAAACGAATCCTTGATTTCCTCAATTACATCACATTGTGATGTCTATAAATAAGAAATGAAATGGTTTGATTGCATTGTGTCTATGTGAATGTGAACCAATTGCCATATAATTTTGAAAGAATTTCATTTTATTCCTTCAATATTTACTGTATATGTATTGGCTTTTGGTTCTCAGTACGACGTTTCTTCGTAGCATTTTTCTCTGTATGGTCTGGTTTTCTTCCCATGCTCATTTGACGTTTTGATTCGGGTCAAAAGACGTTGTTTTTTTTTTGCAATGACCTGGCTCGTGCCTCATTTGATTTGAACATCGTAAAGTCATCCCATTGTTGGGGCTTCATGAGAAACCAAAACCGTCGCCTTCATTCTTACCCAACCAAATCCTTCACGTATATAGAAGATGAAAAATGGAAGGAGAGCACTATGATATACTGGCTAGTGCAGTATGTAATATTCAGTTGATGGCATTCAAAATGCAAATATGGAATAAAAAGAAAAAGGATATACAATCTGTGTTTGCAAATAGAGCTTACATCAAGCTTTGTATTACTATCTTGCATACAATGACGTTGGGATTTTCGTAGGCCAAAAAAAATTGGGTTGAAAGAGACTCGAATGGAGAAAAGGGAAAATGCGAGCCATTAATAAATAATTAATTATCTATGAGGAATCCGAAAATCGTGTACTGTACACTGCGTACATTACATTGGTTTCTTGCAGTAGTGTGAGTAATAAAATGTATACTTGTATGCATTGACACGAGCTCCGGATCCACAAAAGAGTCGAGGAAATGTATACACAAGTGTTTTGAATCCAAAAAGTGAAGAAATTAATGCGCCTTCATACTCTGATGTAAATGTGGTTTTGAATTTAAATCGTTGTAGTCGATATATAGGATATATTTTGTTCACTCCAGGCCAAGTCAAAAGAATTTTTCGGAGTTGTTGGTCCTCAGCTCGTGATTCTTCTGATGCTGATGATGATGATGGTGGTGGTGGTGGGTGATGATGATGAGAATTTTTGAGCAGAGACTGTATATACATACAGATACATGTAGTCATGAACCATGGATTTTTGTATTTTATTCTGTATTATTTGGTACTGGGTACGGAGTAAAAGTATGTTCAATTTGGAGTCGAGACTCTCGAGTGTTGGTGTATAAATACATGTACAAGTATGTGTGTAGTGCAAGTAGGCGAGTTTTTTGGTGCGGGTGTTTTCATTTTAACCAGCCAGTTGATTTCATCCAAAGGAGAGAGGAATGAAGGGAAATAAATGACTAGGAGACTTCGTGTGTGAGCTTTGTGCAATTCAATTCAATGTTCAGACACAGATTCCAAATCAGATTCCTTTTCCAGAGCCCTATAGTGCATTGCACCACATTTATTTGGATGTGCATATAATATGCACATCCTTACCATATAAATTTATAAATTTATACACACACTGCTCTTATCGTTTCCAACCTTAGGACGCCACGTTCTTCCACCTCCACAGCTTGTGTTTAAGTTGTTCTATTGTACGAATGTTACATGTATGCTGAAACATCATCATGACTCCATAAGGATAGGTTTTTCTTGAAAAGTACATGTATGTACTATGTACAGTTGTACAGGTATTCGTAATTGTAAATAAGGGAAAACACACACTTACACTTATAACTATCTCTCATCTTTTATTTTCCATCGTGGATTGCGTACATAAATTATACAAAAAAGATACCCTTAAAAAATTGGAGTATTTGTTTAGTACAGTGCCCAACCAAACTCTCCGTACATTAATGTTACAATTACAATGATAGTTCCTGTCTCAACCCATCAACATGGCTAAAAGTGAGTCAGACTATACAATAAAGTATTAAAAATAATGTGTATGCATATGTGAATCTCCGACCTCCGAACTTTGCTTATTATTTTTTTTTCCTCTTCAAGTACACAACGTGTGTAAATATATGCACAATAAATCCCTATCGCATTTTTTCCTTTCAAATGTTTCATGAGTACAAGTTAAACACTCCATGTGTGTATACATGTACTTTGTTTTGTATATGATTTCAACAATTTTGAGGAGTAAGACGACCAGTGTGTACAAATACATGTTGAATTTTATATTAATCTTCAATGAAGGATGATATTATTGGGTGGTTCTACCGTAAGTCACCAGTAAAGACAAGACGTAGGTAAGGTAAAAAAGCCCAGGAATAATAAGAACGTAATATAGTTTGGAGAGATTTGAAAAGTGGAAGTATAGAAGTAGAAGGGCGAGAAAATCTTGTGTATTTTCATAGTCATGGACAGTACAGGAAAGTAATGGTCAAGCATATTATACATATAATATATATTAAATATTAAGATATGTATATGTATATATATCTTATATTTCTGCTAGCTCAGATTGAGATTCTCACTCTGACAATGCCAATGCAATGAGCTATATAGTGATGCTAGTGAGCTAGAAATTCTGTATATTGTAGCATCGTCGATGTGTGTGTATATATGTGAAAATAATAATGATGTATGTGCATATATGCGTAGGTATTTAAGCGACAGAAAGCAATGTGTGTTGTTGTTACTTGTTGGGCGTAACGTTTCTTTTTCTCTTTTTCCTTTTCTTGTGTACGAAGAGATTTTTTGGTACGTATGAAACAGGACAAGGAGTATAGAGAGAAGAGAGGAGAGAATAGAGAGTGATAAAGTGTGCGTACATATTTATGAAGTGGCTTGGGTTAGGAAGGATGATGGCAGAAAAAGTTAACCAGTGCCCACGCGGATTCATTTCATTACTATATTATAATCCTGCGGAGACTCTCCACATCTGGGACATTTTTGACCCGAACGGAGGGGAAGCCGTCCGAAAATCCGAATCAAAATGTGCTCATCAGTCTATTTACGAGATGAATGATAGAATGACAGCAACTACCGTTCGGGAAATCCAGGGACAAGCGAAGCATTGAGACTTTTAGTAGCGGCTTGAATCATTGTTGATGGCAAGTTGGGAAGTTCATCATTGATCCATATGTACATGCCATGAGTGTTGAGTAGTGTTGAGGCCTAGATACTATGGATATGATGATTGTATGAGCTGTCCAACTTACTCTCTATTATGTGTGTAGGAAGTGTGTGAACGTTGATCTTGCCCACGTACCATCTCATCTCTCTCTGTCTCTCTCGATGTCTTCAAATTGTATGTCTAGTTTGGTATACATACATACATACATACGTATGCACATAGTCCTGTGGTTATGGCGTAAATGAAATTGTATCTATTACTCTGTGTATACAGATACAGATAGACGTGATGGAGCTTACAGCAAGAATGTTGTCCAAGTTGTACATTCTTTTTTCAACTTGCAAAATATTAATTAATAAGCTTGAAGGGAGAGATGGAACTATGTACAGAGCATGAAAATCTAAAAAAAACGTAGAACTGACAGAAACTGCGACTTGAATGTTTTGAAAGAATTTGGGGATTTATTTTTACACATTTTTATTACCATTTGTTTCTCTTGTTCAAATGTGGGTATATATGCTCAACGTTTTAGTTTTGAATTTGTGGAGTGTGTGAACTGCTGTGAAGGGAAGGAATGATTTGAAATATATATTTTTCAGTTGAGGCCATTGCAGAACGTTTTCTACTTCTGGTAGTACTAATAAGGAAATTCTTTTCAATATCAAATCCGTCCTTTCTTTTGTATCGGATTTGAATTGGATTTCATCAAGTCCCAGTCAGAATCAATAGAAAACTCCATCGGAATTACTGTATTTATTACAGTGTTAACAATCTAAGGATATTTTTTTTATAGAATCGTACTAGCATGAAGGTGACTCACTGTAGTTTTATGAACAGTACAAAACAAAATCCAAAAGGCAAACAAATCCTCTCTTGTACTCTTAATTTTGTTAATTTAATTTATACTTTAATTGCCACTGTTGTCATTAATTTCCATTTCGCCGCTGTGAAGGCATGAGATTTTAGGAAGGTCGTTTTCGTACGTACATTTTTTGTTCATTTCTCTTTTAGATGCCTTGTACGTCCGTACGTATAGTATGTAATGTGTGCAGTATGTACGCACGACAAATTAAAATATAAAAATGACGTGATTTAGGAAAAGGGATTTTTTGGCAGAATGTACAAGACACATGATTGTGAGAATGAGTTGCTTGGAGGCACCAAATCTCACGTTTTTCATTTAGTTGTGTACAAAAGTCCGAAGCCGAAGCGACGACAAGGCTCATTGGTAGTGTAATCAACATGCTTTTACAAGTTGGATATACATTGTAGTATCATATCTGTACATACTTGAATGCTAAATACTATAAATACTGCCTAGACGGATGTGAGAATGACTAGATGACGATGGATATGGATATGGGATGAGTGAAGAAAAATAAGTGGAAAAAAAGAGAAGAGCCATCGGTCTGTTCTCTGTTCTAATACTTCGGCTGTGTGATGTGTTCTTTCTTGGCCATGTCTTGGCATTTATGATACCATGTTTGCATTGTATTGTGTCATGCTCACGCTTCACAGATATCCAAAAGTTTATACTGCATGTTCTTCTCATGTTCCATGCATTGGATTCTATGAATGAGCAGAGGATATATATGAAGATGAAGAGACCCACTGGGCTTTGTTTACATGCATTATACAAGATCAGATGTATATGTTGTGTATACTTCTCACCAGGCATATACAAGTGTCGGTGTGTCTAGAGAGAGATTCGAGTAAAGAGTAAAAAGTAGTACAGAAAATACAGAATCGGAACGCTAGAGACTGAATAACAATAAAAGATGTATTAGATAAATGATATTTTTATAAAATCTTATAATGGTAATGGTGAACGCATGTAGACGCAGACGGAGCCAATGTTTGACTCATGATGATGAGGATGATGATGATGACGATGAGAGACGGTCATTTTGTTTGTATGCATAGTTTCAGAGAGTCTCTGACAGAGACCCAACCTATTGAATATGTCCAAAAAATGTTACACAATGAAATATACATAGCTATAATATTTTTTCCCCCGTTGGTATATACACAATTTGAAATGGAGGGGTTGGAGTTTACCTTCAAACGCTTATCAAGTTCTAAAAACACGAATGTTTTACTTTTATGTGGGTGTAGGAAAGTAGCTAGCGCTGTAGGATGCATAGGATTTCATTGTATTGAGAAGAGTGTTTATATATGTGACTAGAGAGCGAAGGAGACTAATCGTAAATGTTGAATAATTTAAATAGGTCCACAGGCGAATTTCTATTAGTCGTATCAAGTATGGTGTATTCATGCTAAATACGCAAATACGTAATGCATGCACACGAATCTTAACTAACTCACTTATAATATTTCTCTGTATGCGTAGAATGCATACACAAAAAGGCTCTACCTTTGCAGGTTGTCCGAGTGTTTAGTGAGTGTGTGAGATGCTGTTTATTATTTGACATGTATTTAGTATTTCGTGTACACAAAGACCAAAGACGTATGCGCGTTGTTTCGAGGTAATTGGTTACATTTTAAATGGTAGACGGACGTCGTTTCCCTTTTCATCGTCATCGTTGTCATTGACTCACCTATAAACTCTGTACTGTTTTCTGACAATAACGAGACTTTTACTAAGACCGAAAGATGAATTGGTGTTTGTTGTTTGTACAGCTATGACCTATACAGTTTTTTTTGTGTGAATGTAACCCAATACAAAGCAGTTCCTTTTTTCAATATATTGGCTCTTTTCAATTAAATGACCTGATTTATCTTCATACATTATAGAAAGATGTCTTATATACTTATTATTTTATCGCATTTAAGCAGCATTTTTCTAAATCATGTTTGTTGACAGAGCTAAAATAATGATCATCATGATGTGCTTCAAATTGTAAATGACATAAAGTTGATGATAAAAGTTGTGAGTCGGGGATTTAATTCTACTTCCAGGTAAAGTTTTTATTTACCTGCCAGAAAGCTTGTACTTGAGAGCCAGACAAACATTTTTATGGTTTTAGAGACACTTTTTATTGTTCCGAATCGAGAGAGCGTTGTGCGATATAGATAGACAGAGAGGGAGAGAGAGAGAGACAGAACGCATTGTTTGTTTTTCGTTGTTCATCAGTGGCAGTGGCACACATGAAAGAGATTTGAATGGTTGATGATACCTTCTGTATTTCACCACGGTTCTAACTACATAGCGTTAAAAATTATAGTTTACAATATTTTCCGTCAGCTTGTAATTTGTAATGTTGTAAAAAAAATTGATGTATACATCTAATTGAATTCATAACAATACACACGTGATATCTATAGCGGGTTCTAATGAAATGAACAGAATGTGTGTATTTTATATGCATACATGTGTGTATATAGTTGTGTAGTATACGGAAACTGTAATGTTGTGCTCCGCGAAGCGTGTAATATGAGTTTTATTTGCCGCACTTAGTTAAATGCTCTGTTTTCTACTAGTAAGTAGTAATTTTTGAGATTGTATATAGGTAATAGATATGTAATGTGCGATATTTTTAAAAATTTGTGTACACGGTAGACTACAAACTAGTACAATCATTCTAAAGTCGTTTGCAGTTGCGTTGACACTTCTTCCTATGCATTGTTATATATGTGTAATACTTCAAAACTATTAGTCATTCAACATTCACATGCATCCGTACTGCTGCTACTACGACAGTTCCTCCTGCTTGAAAAATCAAAAGTTATTATCACGAAATATGTCATCATCATCATCGTAGTCTAGTTTCAAAGTGATTGTTATTTTAATGCAGAATTTAAAATTAGTAAGTATATGTATATACTTTTTGCTTCAAGCTGCGTATGTCTAATATGTATGTCTATGCACTATGCAGGGACGAATGGAATTGTATACTCGAAGGTGGTTGCAGTTGCAGTCAGTCTATGTGACTGCATGTCATTAGGATGTTGGAATTGGCGAGGTCGAGACAGAGACCTCTGTGAAATGTGTACAGCTGGAAAATGTGTAGGCAACAAACCAATGTCATTTATTCCTTTGATGAGATATCAAACTACAAATTACCTATATGCTCAAGCTTGACTTGGTTTATTCTATATCCATCTATGTATATATTGTATATGTAGCTCAAGATCCAAGATTTGCTGAAAGGTAGTCATAATCTGATTCACGTCTCTTGAATCTTGACATTTTATAACTATTGATCCTTGAGGTTTTAGCTACACAAAATTTATGCAGTAGGATCATATGTCATTATTATTATTATTAATATTATATGTACCTAATACCTAATAGATATAGTGAGGTACAGTTGTAATCTGTGTGTGAATCTTGTAACTCACTTTTTATGTATTACTTACTCTATATTTTAATGTGACTCTGTTCAGTACGTGAAAAGAAGGTGGCAGTACAGATATGTCGTCGTTTATGAATGAGTAACGCAACTCTTGTTCTATTTGTCTTACGGGCTTTAGTAAAATAATTATTGTACAGTATCTCAAAGACGGTTGGAAAACGTTGTAGCTAACAATAATAATATTTGCTTGTAAGTGTATGTTGACAAGCCAAGTCATCGTTTCTGTCAAGGAAAAATCATGTAGTGGGCAGAATAATGTACTACACATTATATGGCATGTATTCATTATCATATCATACTTTATTTTATACAGAGGATAACAAGAACTGAGAATTGATGGGTCAGCGAGATAACTTTAAAACTTGAAGAATTCAGTATTCAAATTTCAAATTCAAAGCCACATAATATCGAGAATTGTCGTATATGTATACTGAAATGTATATTTATTACTCTACAATATGGGTATATACTTTTATACTATGTAAAATTCACTTCTGAAGGGTACACCGTTTTCTCTATCTTTCCCCTATAGTATTACATAGTGTATACTACAGATATTTGTATATACATATGCGCTTTGGTTGTGTGTAGTATTAGATATTAAAATATATTCTTAAGGAAAAAGTAGTGCGATGGCGAAAATCAACAATATGTTCAATGCAAAAGAATATAGATAAAAGTTGGATGGGGTGCATGAAAGCAGCACTTTTAACATATTATTCATCACATATAATCACATGTATCCCAGAGAATACAATACAGAATATGTACACTGAAATAAATACATATATGTTAGAGACTGACAGGGAGATGAGGAAATGACAAGTTGGATTTTGAAGCTGGAAGGAAAATATTTGTTGGATATATCGTTTGTTATATATTCTTTTTGCACGATTGACTAGCTTCCTGCACCCACCTACAACAACAACAACAACTACGTAGATAATGATTCTTGCATTGCCTCACCTTGATGACATGACATGGATTTTTTTTTATTTTCCTCTAAAATATAAAAGATGGATGAAAGTCTGTGGCCATTGGATTTACGATGTTTTTTGTGTTATTGTTATTATGATGGTATATATCTGATTTGGATTTAACCCACTAACGAAACCGTTTCAGTGTTCAGAAAATCCATACTCCAATGACACGCAAGTGAGTCAAATGGTAAATGGTTTTTTAATGTGTATCACGACCGTAATAATCCGCAAGAGTCTGTGCTGTTCCTACATCCATGTATATCGTACTTATATGGTTTGGAGAATTTGTGATTTTTTCATGTGGAGTGGACTATGTGAATTGTGAATATATAGGATAGTGTGAAAGAGTGCAGATAAATGAACCGTGTGTGTGTCGTTGTCTTTTATTATTTCGTTTGGTTGTTATATGTTGTAGTTTGCAGTTATAATTTCTAATTACAGATAGACCGTATTATTTAATCTCCGACCTCCATAGTCAGTACTAAAGTCCAAAGAGTTTATATAGGGGCGAGATAAGATGGATGAGTAAAGCGAAGTGAAGGCGGACAACTTGTGTTTCTCTTAAATGGCTACGTTTGCAACTTACAAATACACGCACACACACACACATTTCACTATATAATGAGGAAAATCGTGCAAGATCATGTTGCACAAAATACACATTATCGTGCTGGATAATACTTGTGATGATGAAATGAATGAAAGTGAGTATTGTGAACTGTTTTCACTTTGGAGTACGTACTACACCACTCCAAAACGATAGTCCATAGAAGTTGAGAATATTTTTAAAAGTCATCTGTTTTTCATCTTTATCTATGCACATGAATAAATTGAAGTTGTGAACGGAATAATGGGTCATCTACTACTTTTCACTTTTTTGCATATTGATATGTAGAAGAACATGGGCTATTTTATAGGAAATGTTAGAA